>QBTX01003342.1:0-10288 GCA_003063285.2 Arachis monticola | reverse complement strand
TAACCAACATAATGTCTCAAACCTATCTTACAACAGTTTTGAATGGATCTTTCTTGTAATAATATTTGAAATGATATCATCTTGAAATAATTAGATTCTTTCTTGTATAAAATTTTTGGTATATACCAGAAGGGATCTCTGCTTTAACTGATATAATACTTCATTTTTTACTAAGTGTAATTGAAAGACAAAACAAATATACGCAAAATCAGGAACAAACACAATGTTCTGGTCTTCTTTTAAATCAAAATTTTTATTTATTATGATTAGAAAGGAAAAGAGACAAAGAACCAATACCTGCAAGGCTGTAGCTGTCTCCAATGCAACAGTGAGGTTGATGCCTTACTTATTTAAACAAAACTCTCTAAGACACGATCAATACTCTCTGTCAAAACCTGCAAGTAAACAAAATTTCCAAAGATAAAACAATGAAAACAATAATCTTCTGCATTGGAAAGTTTGATTTCTGTTGGTTTAGCGTTTTCACAGTTCAAGGGTTTTTTTATTTGTTAAAAATGGAAGTCCATACCCTGTCTCTTTACAAGAATTTGTTTCTTTAGAAGATTTTATGAGAATACTTATTTAATATAATTTAAAAAAAAAAAAAAAAAATTTTGTTTTTGATGAAAAAGAGTAATCATTCTCAAACAATCTTCCTACTTGGTTTTCATAATTTACTAGTAGGCAAGACAATTTTAACAGAAGAATGGTTTGTGCATAAAAGCAAAAAAATAGAATAACACAGCTTCTCCTTATGGACACTCTGCACATCCAGTTCAATCTTTGTTTTAGCAACTTCAACTTAGACAATAAATGTTAACAGCTCCAATTATTTTGCGTGCACCAAAAAAATATACAGAAAAAATCTTCGTAAGGTGAACACTCATGAGCAGACAAACCATTAAAGGTTAGCCACAAGTCACAGTAAACCTGCAGTGCAACACTAACAGACTGAAACCCCCAAATTCACTAGTTCTACTGCACCGCAACATTAGCATGCATGTTCATCAATTCACGAGTTCACAGGATTTTGTACCAAACCCCAAATTAAAAACCCTAAAACGGAATTCTACCCTCGTCAGATTTTTAGAACCAAATGAAGGTGAATACATACCTTCTTGACGATGGTGAGCGACTGATGAGAGGCTTTCAGTTGAGGCAGAGTCTTCCTAAGTGAGCGCGCAGCAAGGAAAGGCAAAAAATGACGATGACTGATGGCGTGGTGAGTCGTGAGTGATGAAGATGAGTGAGTGGTGGCGACGGTGAGGGTTGTGCGCGACAGGGTTGGCGAAGGTGAGAAGCGCAGAGATGACGATGGTGAGGGCGAACAGGAGTGACTTTCTTGTAGTGAGTGGTGATGAGTACGGGTTTCTTCGCGATGGTGCAGTGAGAGGCTTTCTTCGCGATGGTGCAGGGAGAGGGTGGTCAGTGGCGATGGTGGTGGTCAGTTGGCGAGGTGAGTGTTGTGAGGAGGGTTTCTTCGCGGATGTTGCCAGTGAGAGGTGGTCAGTGGCGATGGTGGTGGTCAGTGGCGATGGTGAGTGTGGTGAAGAGGGGTTTCAGTGCGGATGGTGAGTGTGGTGAGAGGGTTTTCAGTGGTGGTCAGTATTGCAAGGATGAAGGGGCTTTGGAGGGGAAGTGATGACTTTAGGAGTGGAATTGAAAAAAAATTTTCACTAAGTATAGGTTTCCTGTCGCGTTAAGAGGAAAAAAGTTTACCAATGGTAAGAATTTTACTTTGGATACATTAGGCATCACTTTTTAAGTGCACCCAAAAACTTAAAAAATAGGCTACCCTTTAAAAGCGTCTCCTTTGATATATAAAGTGAACCTATAGATATTAACCTACAGCTACGCTTTATAAGTGATTTCTAAAATACCTTAGGCTACACTTTTCTTAAAAGGTTGCGCATATTGTATCCTTTTCTCTTATAAATAATGCAAACCGGAGGGTGAAAAGCGTAGCCCATTCTATGAATAGGCTACGCTACGCTTTTCAAATGTAGTTTAAAAAAAGTGTGGCTGAATGGGTATTTTTCTTTGTAGTGATAATTATACTAAATAATTTCTTTTATATAATAAAAATTGTCTCTAACCAAAATATATTTTATAACATTGATCCAAAGTACTAGAATGAAGTTAACTGTAAAATTCATACAACTCAAACTAAAGTAAGCATAGCCATATCAAAATCATAATATCACTTAGCCAATAAAAGTATCTTCTAAATAAAAAAATCATGATCAACCATACATGTTAAAGATTCTAAATAGCATTCTATCGTAGCCAATAAACCACAATAATAATCAGCTTAATCTTCATTGCTTAATCTTCATTGTTACCCTACATAATTATATAAAAAAAAAAAACAAAACAACAACAAAAATATTGCCTATTATTCGAAGAGTAAATTCTTCCTATTTTATCTCATGTTTAATGATCGATGATGAATTAAATTATAGCTTAATTGGAATAAAATAAAAAATATAGATACTAAAACAAAAAAAAATATATCATATGACCTAAGGTAAACTACAAATAAAAACAGTTATCACAGGTTAAGGTTAAGATTCAGAACTTCAACAACCTTGAGTTTGGGAATGTGGATGCTCCTTTAGTCTGTGGAGTGTTGCCCTTCAAGGGATAATTCTGACTAGCTTTAATTCCTTCATTCCGCCTTGCACTTCTTGTTCTCTGAGCAGTTTGCAGAACATGCTTGTTTTGATTTTGCGTGTCTTCCTTATTTGGTCCATGGCTTCTTGCAACTTAGTAACAAGATGTTTCAAGATTCCCAGTATTCAATTGAGGGATTCTGGTAGGATTCTCTTGCACCCTCCTCTTGATGGGGTCATCCTGCACTTGTTGTTTTTCCATTGTGATTTTAGTGATTGGCCGCTCCACTGAGATATACTCTATTATCCCATCTTATCCAACATCTTGGCAGAGCATAGAATTAGGCTTGGATAAGCACAACCTGGCATCTTGGAGTTTCTTGTTGCGCAAGTATGTAGAATTCAGATGGTCACTTGATGAACTTCTACTTCTTTTCCCAATATAATGCAATGGATCATTACTGCTCTTCTAATATTAACTTCAGAACGGTTTCTGGTGGGCAATATAGAACGCCCAATGAAGTCAGCCATCCTCTGGGGACTGGTTTGAGATCTTCTCCTTTGAGTTGATTTGGGACCCCCCTCGTGCTGGTGGTCCACCGGCTCCAGGGATGCATATATCCTCTAGAATCTTATCCAGGCCCTTGTTTTTCTCATCATTCTCCTATTGAAGGAGTCTGGGTCATCTTTCAGCTGAGAAGCTTAAGATCTCCCTGATTTTGTCAGGGTGGATGTGAACAATCTTTTCCTCTGACCACAGTCCTATAGTCATAAAGGGCAGTTCCAGATATTCTCTGCCTGTCTGTTTGCCACAGATTAGCGTAGAATCCTAAACCATATTCCTTCCCACTTTCGTTTCAGGGTTATCTAGGACTTCCCAGTCCTATTTCGAATTTTTCTTGGATCCCCGGATATCATCTTCTTTCAGATCGAACTTAACTTCCGGGATCACTGATCTTAGACCCATTATTTTTAGTAATGGTCGAATGTTTCTTGGTTAAGAACCTCCCTTGATTTCAAAGTGGTTTGGAATACTCTCTTTCTTGCCTCTTAGATGGGTTGTTTTCCTTTTTTGATGAACTTAGTGGGTATGGTTTAGTGATCACGGGTAAACACACCAAACTTAGAGGTTTGCTTGTCCTCAACCAAAAGAAAGAAAGGAGAGGGATAGAAGGAGAGCTAGTGCGAATGGTGGATGAGAGGAGGGAGCCAAATGTGTTTTTAAAAGGGAGGGGGTGGTGTTTCGAAAATAAAGAAGAGATAAGATAGAAGATATGATTAAAAGAAAAAAGTATGATAAGAAAAGATATAATTTAAAATTTGAAAAGATATGAAAGATTTTTTTTTGAAAAAGAAAGATTTTGAAAAAGATAATATGGAGATTTGAAAAAAGATATTGATTAGTGAAAAGATTTTAGAATGAAAAGAGATAATTGTTTTTGAAAATTTGAAAAGAGTTGAATTGATTGAAAAAAGGATTTGTGCTTATGAATTAAGATACATTTGAAATTTTTAAAAGTAGGATTTTAAGAAATTAGGGATTTTAAAATCAAGATATTTAAATATAAAAAAATTAAACATGAAAATTAAAATTTAAATAAAAAAATATGAAGTAAAAACAAATTTACCTCCTCCCCACCATCCTGCGTTTGAACGCCCAAACGCTGCATGTTTTTGGGCGTTTCAACGCCCAAATGCTGCTTCTCCTGGGCGTTTCAACCCCAGGTGTTTCTCTTTCTGCGTTGAACGCCAGGAGCTCCTTTGCACTGGGCGTTTTCTGAACCCCAGGACGCTGTAAATCTTGCATTAAACGCCCAGAAGATGCTTCTTTCTGGCGTTTAAACGCCTAGATGGCTATCCTTACTAGCGTTCAACGCCAGTGGATGCTTCTTTTGGGCGTTGAACGCCTAAAACAGACTTTCTGGCGTTTTCTTGCCAGAAGCTCTTTTTCTCTATTTTGTGTGCAAAATCCTTCTGTAACCTGTGGAATTTATGCAATTTGACTCTTTTACTTAGTATCAATGAACTTTAATAAACAAATAAAAATCCAAGATAGAGCAAAATGCTTAGAGGAAATTGATGCCCATGAAATCAATACCCCATGAATCAATACCCCATACTCAAACAACTCAAATTTCCAAATTCCTTGTTGAGGCATGGCGTAACTGTGAGGCAAATTACCAGCTCTCTGGCAACTGTCACAGTTCGTACAAACTCTCAGGAAACTCTATAGAGTGTAGGCCAGTGAACCACATTGGAGAACCTTAGGTGCTGTTCGCTCACCTCCGAAATGGCCTCCATAATTGTGATCCATGGCAATGCCATAAGATCCTCTGCGCTTCTTCTTTAGGCACCACACCTACGGATTATTCCGTCTGCACATCTCTTAAAGAGATAGTTCATCCCACAAGTAGTACTTCCATCAGTAATTAATTTTTTCTTTTGTTGCCTGCTGTACTCCTTGGGTATGAACCTTGCCAGCTTTATAGTTTGCAATGTCTGCAAACCATGGTGTTTCCTGAATGGTGAACAAATGCTCATCCGGAAAGGAGGACGCCCCTTCCACTGGCTTCTATTCGGGAACAGATGATCAGCCACTTAGTTTTCTGTCCCCTTTCTGTCTCTTATATCTATATCAAACTTTTGCAGGAGCAATACCCATCTTATAAGCCTGGGTTTTGAACCTGCTTTGTGAGTAGATATTTAAGCAGGCATGGTCAGTATCACAATCACTTTTGATCCTACTAAGTACGATATAAACTTGTCAATGGCATAGACCACTGCAAGCAATTCCTTTTCTGTGGTTGTGTAATTTTTCTGGGCATCATTTAAAAACACGGCTAGCATAATAAATGACAGCAGAAGCTTGTCATGCCTCTGGCCCAGTACTACTCACCAATGCATGTCACTGCATCACACATAATTCAATGGTAAGTGTCCAGTCTGGTGCAGAAAATAACTGTGCTGTGACCAGCTTAGCTTTCAGAGTCTCAAATGCCTGCAGACACTCTGTGTCAAACATAAAATGGCATGTCAGCAGCTAGCAAGTTGCTAGAGGTTTTGCAACTTTTGAAAATCCTTTATAAACCTCCTATAGAAACTGCATGCCCCAGAAAGCTTCTGATTGCCTTAACATTGGCAGGTGGTGATAATTTTTCAATTACCTCTATTTTAGCTCGATCCACCTCTATTCCCCTGTTTGAAATTTTATGCCCAAGGACAATCCCCTCCGTCACCATAAAGTGACATTTTCCCAGTCTAAAACTAGTTGGTCTCTTGGCATCTTTTCAGAACAATTGCTAAATGGTCAAGGCAGGAGCTGAATTAGTCTCCATATACTGGAAGTCATCCATCAAAGACTTCTAGAAATTTTTTCCACCATATCAGAGAAAATAGGAGAGCAATGCATCTCTGAAAGGTTGCAGGCGCATTGCACAGCCAAATGGCATCCTTCTGTAAGCAAATACTCCAGATGGACATGTGAATGCTGTTTTCTCTTTATCCTGGGATCTACTGCAATTTGATTGTAGCCTGAATAGCCATCCAAAAAAGTAGTAATAATCATAAACCGCTAGTCTCTCTAGCATCTGGCTATGAATGGTAAAGAAAGTGATCCTTTCTGGTGGCTGTATTGAGCCTTCTGAGTCAATACACATGCGCCACCTGTAACTGTTCTGTAGGAAACCAATTCATTTTTTCATTATGAATCACTGTCATGCCTCCATTTTTTGGGACGACATGGACAGGGCTCACCTAGGGGCTATCAGAAATAGGATAAATAATCCCAGCCTCCAGTAGTTGGCGTGACTTCTTTCTGCACTACTTCCTTCATGGTGGATTTAGCCGCCTCTGTGGTTGAACCATTGGCTTAGCATCATCCTCCAACAAGATCTTGTGCATGCATCTAGTTGGGCTTAATGCCCTTAAGGTCACCTATGACCACCCAAGAGCTGTACTTGTGTGTCCTTAGCACTTGAATTAGTGCTTCCTCTTCCTGTGGATTTAAAGCAGAGCTTATGAACACTGGAAAAGTGTCACCTTCACCCAGAAATGCATATTTTAGGGATGGTGGTAATGGTTTGAGCTCGCAGTTTAGAGGCTTTCCTCTTCCTGAGGAAATTTCAGAAAGCTCTTTCAATTCCTCTGAATCCTCTCATGATCAGCGGAACATCTTAAAGATATCTTCCAACTTCTGATTCGAGACTCGCAGCCATGTTGATCTCCTCTACCAAGAGTCAATAAGATAACTTTCATGCAGTCTTTTGGTGTGTCTGGATGTTGCATTGCATCTTGACAGCATTTAACTTATAACTCATCCTCATTGACCTCAGGTTTACTTCCCCCTTTTGGACATCAATAAGTGTTCATCCAGTTGCTAGGAAAGGTCTTCCTAGAATGAGAGTAGCACTCTTGTGCTCCTCCATTTTCCAGCACTACAAAGTCAGTGGGAAGGCCGAAGGCCTGCCCACCCCGACAATCATGTCTTCAATCACGCCTGATGGGTATTTAATTGAGGCATCAGCAAGTTGGAGACATATCCGGGTTGGTTTAACTTCTTCAGTTAAACTAAGCTTTCTGATAGTGGATGCAGTTATCTAGGTCGATCTTGCCCCAAGATCGCATAGAGCTTGTCTTGGTGAATTACCTCTATATGCATAGTATCAGAAAGCTTCCGGGATCTTTAAGCTTTTCAGGAAAGCTTTTTCAGAATGAACTGCACTACATTCTTCAGTTGAGGAGAACTCTTTCAGTTTCTCTTCCAATCCTTCTTATGACTTAAGATCTCTTTCATGAACTTAGCATAAGAAGGTATTTGCTCAAGTGCCTCTGCAAACGGAATCTTTATTTCAAGAGTTCTGAGATATATCTGCAAAGCGAGCAATTGCTTATCCTGCTCCTCTTGGCGGAGTTTTTGAGGATAAGGTATCTTGGTTATATTCCTCAACCTTATTTGATGCAGGTTTATTCCCTACAGAGGTGGTTGGAGAAGCCTTTTTAGATGGGTTGTCATAGACTTGTGTGTGTCTGATCCCTCACTGGCAATTGAGTGCCAGAGTTAGAAGCTGGAGTGACGTTAGACGCCAACTCCTCATCTGTCCCTGGCATCTGAACGCCAGAACTGTGCTTCTTTTTGGCGTTCAACGCCAGTTCCTTGCTTGTTTTTGGCGGTTGAACGCCAGTCCTGAGCATGGTCTGGGCGTTCAGCGCCAGCCTTCCACCCAATTTCTGGCGTTTTTGTCCAGAATTATTTTTCCCTGGGCTCTTATTGTCCTCAGATGATTTTGGGTGTTTGCTCAATTCTTGCTTCCTGCTGCCTTGAGGTGGGGTATTTAATGTTTTTCCACTTCTTAATTAACTGCTTGGCATCTTCTGTTATTTGTTTTGGACAGCTGTTGCTTTGTTTGCTTCAATTGTTCTTCCTATTTATATTAGCCATCCTTGTCTCTCTTGTAGTCTATCTTTGAATTCATCTAACTGCTTTGTTAGAAAGTCCAATTGGTGATTGAATTCAGTAGCTTTTCAGCAGGACTGAGTCAGTAGTTACTGTTTTTGGCCTCTTCTTTCATGGAAGGTTCTGCTTAGGTACAGATGCTGATTTCTGGCAACTATACATTAGCTCTTGAGCTTCTTCAATTGTCTTCCTCATGTGGATAAATCCACCAGCTGAGTAATCTAGAGACATCTGAGCCCTTTCTGTAAGCCCATAATAGAAGGTGTCTAATGAACCCACTTTGAAAACATTTATAGAGGGGCATTTTCTTAACATCTCTCTATATCTCTCCCAGGCATCATAAAGAGATTCATATCTCCTTGTTTAAACCTTGGATGTCCAGCCTTAGCTGTGTCACCGTTTTGGAGGAAAGTATTGATTCAGGAATTTTTCTGTCAGCTGTTTCCATGTCCTTATGCTAGCCTTAGGTTGGTTGTTTAAACACCTCTTAGCTTGGTCTTTTACAGCAAATGGAACAGTAATAATCTGTAGACAATCCTGATCTACTTCCTTATCATGTATGTGTCAGCAATTGTAAAAACTGTGCCAGAAACTCTGTAGGTTTCTTCCTGTGAAGACCGAATACTGACAACTTTGCTGCACCATGATAATGAGCTAAAGGATCAAGCCGACAATCTCCGTGGGATCGACCCTTACTCACGTAAGGTATTACTTGGACGACCCAGTGCACTTGCTGGTTAGTGGTACGAGTTGTGAAAAGTGTGATTTATAATTCGTGCACCAGCCGTCAGCGGCTACGCATTTCTCTTGAAGATCTCTACAAAACCCATATGAGAAACTGGTAATGAAAGCTCGAATCTCTCTCAGTTTCTCTCCTCAAAATTTCGGGTTTATAGGGTTTTTGATTAAGTGAGTTTTTGTGATTCTTGGTGTTTAGGTTTGCTCTAATCCTTGCTTAGCCTTGGATTCTTGCTAGTAAATCTGTGGGAGAAGGTAAGAGCCACTAAACCCTTGTGAGTTTATGTTTAATTGGAACCCTAGGATGATTTGAGGTGATTTATATGTAAATAGTTTGATTATGGTGGCTTTGGGAGCTCTTGGAACTTATTTGTGCTTGTTGGAGTGGATTTGAGAGCTTGGATTATGGTTGGAAGCTTATTTATGCTTAATTAAAGTTTTAGTGCATAAAGGGAATCAGCCAAGATATGGTTTCAGTTTCCTCTATGTAGTATATAATATTCATGGACACATAAGCTAGTGACCAATAAGATAGGTTAAACTAAAATGATGGTTGGTGTGTTATATGTTGATGAATAGATGAATGTTGAGTTGATTGTGATGAATTATAATGATATGATGTTATTGAATGATTGTATGGATTGGAAGTTGGTTCCTTATGATAATTGTAGTATTATGATTTATGAAATGGTGGGTTTGATGGTGAATTTGATCATAAGTGTTATATAGTTGATGTTGGAATTGATAGTAATGGAATGAGAAGGAGAATGTAGGAAGGTTGGTGTATTGTGATACAACAGGTACATTTTGATGAAAAATGGAATTTTGGATGGTATGGTATGGTTTGAAATGTGTATGGTAAGAAATTGTGTAAATTGTGAAGTTTGGAAAAAATTGAGTTTTTGGTGAACTTTGCTTGATCATAACTTTTGCCTCGGTTTTCGAAAATGATTGAAATTTATTTATAATTAAAGATCTTTAAAAATTCTTTAAATCAATATAAAATTTGTGAAAATTGGAGTTTTGTAGAGGAAGTTATGATCCTTCAAAGTTGGTGTTAAAAATCTAAAATTCTGCAAAGTTGCAGAATTTCATGATTTCTGATATGTGCGGGTGCACACCCTTGTGCGGACGCACACCCTGCAAATATTTTGACCTGTGCGGATGCACACACCTGTGCACATGCACAGGTAGGGAAGTGCATTCTGTTCGCAGTGCTAGCACGGCTTGTGCGCGCACATATCCAAGTAAAAACTTCAACCTGTGCGGACGCACACGTCGGGAAGGTCAGTCTGTTGGGGTGCTGGCACAGTTTCTGCGAGTGTACAGATCCTTGTAAAAATTGATACTTGTGCATACGCACACCCCTGTGCGTACACACGCATTTGAAAACTCTCAGGAGTGTGCGCACGCACAGACCCTTGTGCGGCCGCACACGTCCTGTTTCTCAAAATTTTATTTGTTTTCAACTATTCTACCTTCCCAA
>QBTX01003341.1:0-10291 GCA_003063285.2 Arachis monticola | reverse complement strand
TACTTTTACCACCCTAACTTTCAGAAATTACTAAATAACCCCTTAAACACCAAAATTTTTACTTTCTTGACCTTTTAAGGATCTAAAGCCTGTTCTTCATTGTTCTTCATCACACTCAAAGTGTTCTTCATGTTCTTCATAAATTCTTCAGATTTTTTCTCTGTTTTTGCCCGTTTTTCAGTCTTTTCAGCAACCGATTTTTACCATAATTCAAGATAAATTCCCAGACACTAAAACCCCATCTTTTCTACATGATTTTAACACAAATTGAACCCCAATTTAGGACCTAGGGTTTCGTTTTTCTAGCAGCCATGAAGAACATAAGTTCAAAGTTGAATATCATCAAATTTCATCAAATTTTTACCAAAATTTCAACAAGAATCACTCATATAAACCATCAATTTCAAGCACAGCCAAATCATAACATAATCACACAACTCAAACACAATCAATCAAGATTAATTTTGTCAAACCCTACCTTGATTTGCTGCTCCAAATCTGGTTACTCTTTGAAGTGTTCTTAAAGCACTTTTTCCTCCTAAATCACATCAAGAACAACTTTAAATCCAAAAACCCTCAACTAACCAAATATCACTCAGCATGTTAGGAAGTGATTTCTAACCTTAGACTTGATGTAAATTCACGTTTCTTGGCCCTCAAGTCAAGTTAAGCATGATTCCTAAGGAAAAACATCAAGAAAACACATGTTTTGCATGTTTTTCCTTAAAAACAGAATTGAAGAGGGAGGGATACAGCCATCTCACCTTATTTCCAGCCATGATATGTTATATGGTTATGTAGAGAAAGAAGAAAGGATCATTTTGGTGTAATCAGAATTTTGATTTGACTTTTAGTTCAGAAGAAATCAAGCTTTGAAGATTTGGAACTAAGAACTTTTCTCTCCTTTTTCTCTTGATGATTTTTGGCCACAATGAGCAAATGAGGCAGCCTTGGAGGTCTTGGGGGTGTAAGGTGAGTTGTGATTGGTTGGCTTGAAGGTGGGTTAAAATAATATTAAAATATCTCTAGTGTATAACTACTAAAACTAGGTGTATCGGAACACTTGTAAAAACATCTCTAAAAATTATTTTCTGAGCTACTAGCATATATGACACTAGTAACATATTTATTATGAGAATAGAACATATATGATGACGCCTTAGCATTGCTAAAGTCATCAGAGAGTGCTGGTGCTAAGCTGCATTAGTAAACTGTAAACCTGGTTAAACCAATTTCCTATTTTTAACTAAAACAGACCAGGTAACCTTATAATATCATTCAAGCATCTTCTAATACTAATATAATGATAATATTATACTATTATCTCTTTTCTCTCATGAATCGAGTCCGGTTCATCAAACTGAGACTATTTACGAAAATTAGAATCAAAACTCCTAACCGATACGGTTCAAAAACTAGGTTCTTCGTGATTGCATTATCGAGCTTGCCTCAGAAAAGGTTCTAGCTTAAAGATGACATAATGACAATGAGGATTGAGATGATTGATGATATTGATGACAAGTCATCTTAGCCTATTTTCAGTATTCTTTTTCTTTTGTTTTCAATTGATTTTATGCACTTTCTTAAGCCATAAGCAAGCCAATTGGGTAAATTTCCATGTTTCCTTTGATTCAATCAACCATGAATGAATTAATGCACTTTCATGAGATTTTGTGCTATAATTGTCATATATTATGAAAGAAACACAATCTCATGATTTGGGGATAGCTTTGATTGTTTTGATTGATTGATGATAGGTGAAAAGAGTTTTGAAGAAGGTTGAAGGAAGAAGGAATGGCTAGGAGCAAGAGAGAAAAAAAAGTTTGAACCAAAGTTTGCCTCAAACTTTAGCTCAAACTTTTGGAAGAGTTGAAAACATCCCAGAGGAAAAAAGTTTGAGCCAAAGTTTGCCTCAAACTTTAGCTCAAACTTTTGGAAGAATTGAAAACACCCTGGAGGAAAAAGCTTGAGCTAACGTTTGCCTCAAACTTTTTGGCAAACGTTGGCATCACAAAACCAACACCCTGGAGAAAAGCTGGCCCAACGTTTGACCTCAAGCTTATTTGAGCAAACTTGGCGCCACACATGTACACAAGGGGATCCACGTTTGAGTAAAAGTTTGACCTCAAACTTTAGCTCAAACGTGGATATCAACAAAAGGAGGGCAGCTGGTATAAAAAGTTTGAGAAAAGTTTCCTCAAACTTTTTACTTTCAAGCTTTTATGATTTACAACCAGGTTCACAATGGATCGTCTCCAAAACTCCAAGGAGCATCAACCAAGGTCTTTATCAACCCAATTCCATCAAGAGCAAAGGGCCCATTCAAGGCTTGAAGAACCATTTGAAAGAAAAGTGTATTAAATAGCCTAGGATTTAAGTTTTAGGGGAGCTTTTCCTTTTAGTTTGGCTGGGTAGTTTTTGGAGGCTTTTTGGTTTTGAATTGTTTGGAGTTTCTGAGTTTCGGAGTAGGAGAATTGATTCTCGGTCCTCTTATTTTTCTTTTTCAATTGCAATTACATTTGTCTTGATCTTGGCTTAGAGATTGAAGGAATTCTATTCAATCTCATCCTGAGATCTCTCTGTTTTCTTTACTGGCAATAGATTGAATTACATTTTGTTTCATTATCTCTTCTTCTAACTCATTCTGCTATTACTTTTCTCTATTTCTTGCCAATGGAATCTACATTTGGATTAGGAAGGCATTGGAGATTCTAGACTCGGTTATCGTTATCTAGTCTCTTAGGTTCTGAGATCTGGAGTTTGCATTGCTAAATTCTTCTGGTTAGAAGCTTCTTCAAGTTCAGTTGACTTTACTGCTTTAAGATCCGGTTTAAATTCAAGTCACCTTCTACTTGTCGATTAATGCCATTTTTTTCCTTGTTTAAATTTTGTTTAAATATTTTGGTTATAGTTTTCATTTCCCTTTACAATTCAAGCCATCTACAATTTGCTTGCACTTTAAGATTCTGCAATTTACATTTTTTTTTTTTTTTTTTTTTTTTTTTTTCTATTTAATTTCTTGCTAATTTGAAGTATTTCAGCACATTTACCTTCTCAGCTCTTTAATTACTGCAATTGTCCCTCTTCCTTTTAATTTCATGCAATTAGCTGTGTGTCGAATACAAACACTCAGAATCCGAACTCTTGTTCGCGTGACTAAATCAACACTAAACCAAAAATTGTCAATCCTTCAATCCCATGTGGGATCGACCTCACTCCCGTGAGTTTTATGACTTGATGCGGACCCGGTTGCACTTGCCGGGAGTTTGTAGTGTTAGGAATTCGTTTTCCGAAAATACACATCAAGTTTTTTGGCGCTGTTGCCGGGGATTGAAAATGATTACAATGTTTAAGTGAAGTGGAGATCTAGATCTAGCACTTTTTCTTTTCTAATTCTTTAATTTTTGACTGACCCACTAACTGTTTGAAATTCTTGCCTGAGCTAATCGAAACCTCACTTTAGCAACACAGTGAAATTTTCTTGGTTTATCTAATAAGAAGAGAAAATAAACTAAAAACCAAAAAAAAAAAAAAAAGAGAAGTGAAATTTTCGATCATTAATCTCTCAAGTTTACCAACTGTTTGATACATTGCGTTAACTAACCCTTTAATCATATCCTGGCATAAATATACTCTATCTTCATTTGAACTGTATGTGATTGTGCAGACCATGGAAGGGAACTCAATGAATGCCAGTAATCATGGGAGCGATGTCCCCACCTTAAGTGATAATAGCAACCATAAATTGAAGCACCCCACCCATCACCCATTGGATGATGTTGCTCAATGGTTCGAAGCTTTCCCACAAGGAAACATCATTGGATGGGAAGAACTAACGAGTGAACTCCTAGCCAAGCTGAAACCACCTCAGGGAATTGTTAAACCAAAGGCAGAAGTACAACCACCCACAGAGAAGTAAACCGGACTCCAAGACAAAATGTAATAGTCTCACACAACGATCGATAATAGATTAACGATCCTTGAAAAACGAAGTATTTATAAAGAGATCTCTTAGATTTGAATTTACTATCCTTTGCGTCTGTCACTAACGCCCCTACAATCGGCATTCGGACTGTCACCAGTCATTCATCATGAATCCTACTCGGAATAACAAAGACAAGGTTTAGACCTTCCTTCTCTTGAATGTCGCCATCATTCTAGCTTACGCCACGTAGATTCTGGTTAGGAGATCTTAGAGATACTCATTCTAGCTTAATTCTTGTAGATGTACTATATGGGAGTTTTGGTTATGTTTGTCAGGCAACGCTTCATAAGGGGGAGGATTGATAGCGCACACATAATCATTCACCTTCATCACTACTTGTGTGGGAATGGATATCTTAGAAGCGGAAATAAGAGGAATTGAATAGAAAACCGAGTCATACTTGCATTAATCTTTGAGCTCAAACAGCAGAGCTCCACCTTAATCTATTGGTGTTTAGAAACTCTACCGTATGAAAATACATAGTGAAGGTCCAGGCATGCCGTGTGGCCAGCCCCCATGGTCTAAGAACAATGCTTTCCCAAGATGCCTAATTCAATAGTAAGAGGGCCTATAAATTAAACTAGCTACTTAGGGTTTACATGAGTAAGTAATTGTTGCAATAATCCACTTCCGAGGCCCAACTGGTAAGTGTTTGGACTTGGGCTTGATTTACACGTGCAGAGCCATTGTAGGTTGAACGCCAGCTCGGCCAGTTTTGGCATTCACTTCTGGTTTTTGGATCCTTCTGGCGGTGGACGCCAGATTTGGGCAGAAAGCTGCGTTGAACGCCAGTTTACGTCGTCATTTTTGGCCAAAATGGACTATTTATATATTGCTGAAAGGCCCTGGATTGTCTACTTTCACCCAATTGGAAGCGCGCCCTTTCGAGTTCTGTAGCTCCAGAAAATCCAACTTAAGTGCAGGGAGTCAGAACTCCAACAGCATCAGCAGTCTTTCTTCAACCTTGGAATCTGATTTGCTAAGTTCCCTAAATTTCAGCCAGGAAAATACCTGAAATCACAGAAAACACACAAACTCATATTAAGTCCAGAAATGTGAATTTAAACATAAAAACTAATGAAAACATCCCTAAAGTGGCAGATACCTACTAAAAACCATACTAAAAAAATGCCAAAAAGCGATAAATTATCCGATTCATCATGCTCCCACTAGTTTTACCTCTAACTTATTAAGGAAAAGTCAGTGGATGAATCAATTTGATTCTCAATCCTGAGTCAATCTCCTAAGGAAATATAACTTGTAGAGATCCAATCAAACTAGCAACTTTCAATTATCAACCAACAGTGTTTGTAACTCAAGATCTCCCAATACTCAACCAAAGCCAGAGGAGAAAAATCTACACTAAATCTCCAACTACAAATGTCTTTACTATGTCTTTAACAAAAATAACATAAAAAAACATAGAAACAAGCAAGGAGTATTAATCCAAACAACCAATTACAAAATCATGTATGGCCAAGTGAGTTATCTTGAATCTTTGGACTAAAAAACCCCCTAAATCTCTCACCTAACACAACCACACATATCACTATAATTCTAAATCGCTGCCTAGTTACCCAAAATTCCCACTTTGCATCACATACTCATGTATCAATTTTAGTCCATCACATATGCATTGATCCTTTTTTTGAACTCTACCATGTGGCGGATTTTATTACCCCTACCTCATTATTCTTTTCTTTTCTCTTTTTCTCTCTCTCTCTCTCTCTCTCCTCTTTTATCATAAATTAAAAACATAATAATTTTTTTTTTTTTTTTTTTATATTTTCACATGAGTATACACCCAAATTTCCAATATTTGTCAGTAAAAAACACAACACATTCTCATCAACCCAAGTCCCCACATTTCCCTACACTTAGTTGACACACATATCTTAAGCTAACAAGATTCAATCGGGTAATTAATTATTTTTCCACTTAAGGCTGTTGATTGTAAAATATAGAACCAATGGAGATTAAAAATCTCCTGGCAAACAAAGGTATTTGAAAGGGTAGGCTATTGGGATAAGTGAGCTAAATACAATGATGGCCTCAATCAGTTTATGCTGCAAAATACACTAAACAATGGGACATATAGAATGGAACAAAACTAGTAATTGTTAATCATTAGAGAAGAAAACACACAAGAAAAATTATGTAAAATAATGTAACCATATATTAAGCTCAATCTTCAGATTGTTTTCTACGATAATTCATTGTTCTCAAATTACATCTCAACCAAGTTCGATACAAATTTTAAATTTGAATTAGTGAAATATGTATAAATAGGGGTCTTAAAAAGAAACTTAATCAACTCCAACAAATAGTGCTAGAAGAACATGCACAAAATCAAAAAAACATTGCAACAAACATGCAAAGCAACAACTAATATAATAAGAAATATTTATAACATTGGTGTTGAAATAGGAATTAACTAACTGATGAGACACAGAAGTTGGCGAATTAAAATTATTAAAATAGTTACGTTGCAAGTATAGCTCTTAATCACCGAAAATGCTATCAAATTTAGAAATATTCACAGAGATTAAATTGAAAAGTACTGAGTTAAGTCCCCAGGTGTCTCGCC
This sequence comes from Arachis monticola, assembly GCA_003063285.2. NCBI lineage: Eukaryota > Viridiplantae > Streptophyta > Magnoliopsida > Fabales > Fabaceae > Arachis > Arachis monticola. The sequence goes on along the minus strand of QBTX01003341.1, from coordinate 3,719 downwards.
CAACGAGTGCAGAAAAGTGTTGCTATTTTATTTATGAATTAAAAAAAAAAAAAAAAAAAAAAAAAAAAAAAAAAAAAAAATTCAAAATTTATGAAATAAAGCTGACTGGAGTTGATTAGTGGAATCTCTTTATTGATGGAATGATCTCAGGATTAATTATAATAATGGAGTTTTTCTGTTTAGTATCCTTTACTAGGTAAAGAAAGATTAACAAGTTTGAATGCTAGATCTATTCACGAGTTGTAACCCACTTAGTTCAAAGGATTGGCGTTGGTGACAAGATAACAATCCAACAGTTAACCCAATTACAAATTTCTTTCAATCCTTCCAACTCAAGAGAGGTTCCTTTTCAATCAACTCAACCCAATAACTATTGCGTTGATTACTACCACTCAATTTGAAATAATAAAATCCATACACATGAAAGGAATTAAAAGAAACATGATTATTGGAATGGAAAATAAGATTAAAATGGAAGAAATAATCCGTGTATATTATAAATCATGAAAAGTATTCAAATACACAATAATTGAACAAAGCTGAGAAAAGGAACATGGAAGAATAAAACCAATTAAGAAAACGAACTAGTAATGAACGAAGTTGATGAGAAAAACTCTTCTCTAGTTCAATGCTAAGACCAATTGAAATAAATCTTAAACCTAGAGAGAGAAACTAAAGATAGAAACTAGATCTAAAACTGAAAACTGTGTAGAATGGAATTTTCTTTGTTTCTCTGTGCATATTCTTGGCTCGGTAGTCTGCGTTCCGGGCCGAAAACTTGGTCGAAATAAGGTCCAAAAGTTCGTCCCCAGTGATTCTGCAGATTATACAGATCGCACATGTCACGCAATCGCCTCATCCATGCGGACGCTCATCTGCGTTTCTCTGTAAGCCAGTCGCTCGCGGTTGCACGATCTCGTATCCAGCCAAGACGCTAGCACGCCGAGAGATGCATCAACACCCGCTATGAGCGTTTCTCACAAACCTTGGAGGGCCTCATGACAGAGCCACGACTAGATGATACCCTTGACAATACGTCTCTCTTTGATCCGCCAAATGCCACAGAACTCAGCCTCTATAAATACCCGATCTCTGTTGAAGCCTCGACACACTCCAGGCAAGATCACTTCACGTTCTGGTAGTAAACTCCACTCAACAAATTCTGATGATAAAAAGTTTCCTATTCGACCTTGTATTATCACTCTCCAGACAAGCCTCCCCCTTCCCTAAGGCATGTATACCCACATCTTATCGGACTCATGCAATGATCGCTGTAAAAGGCTACTCCGAAACACCAATAAGGAGAAACCACACAAATCTCTCCCATCCAACTGGGGGGGTTGAAAACCAAAATCAAAGGCAATCCAATTTATGAAAATCCCATGAAAAATGAAAAAAAAAAAAAAAAAACTTCATAAAAATAAAGGATCTGTGACAAGCAGAGTTTATCAAAAACCAAACTCGTCACCAACAAACAACGAGAAATTCATCAACACATCACCTCAAATTTCCATGCTAAATCAATAAGCAACATTCAATTGTGCCCTAAGATCCACTCCGTGATTACATAACCCACTCGAACACATACATAACGACACGAGTAAACACAATATGAACTATATTAGTCGAGGAGCCATTCTACACAGTTTGTACACAAGAAGCCAACACACCATTAACATAGGCCATACTTTCAAAGACTCTACGCTCTAGAAATGAGGAGCGAATGGACAGGTTCATTGAACACCTAACAATCTGTTTAAAATCATAACGCACATAGCCCTATCGAGGAGAATAAGGATAGGCTAAAAAAATCTAAGAGTATGATAAGGCTAAGAGAATCAGCAGTGCATAGCAACTTATATGCTAATGCGTACCGAAACACGATGTCTAAGACCACCACTCAGAAGAGTCTGAAAGGCACATGGAATAATTGGTTCAAAACCTTGTTGAATTGGGCGAGAGAAAGGCAAATATACCCCTAAGGGCCACTGAAGAGCGAGCTACATCCCTATAAGTATGCCACCATCAGCGAAAAACGCTGCAGTGGGATGACATCGTCGGAAAGAGCAAATTAAACAAAAAAAAAAAAAAAAAAAAAAAAAAAAAAAAAAAAAAAAAAAAAAAAAAAAAAAAAAAAAAAAAAAAAAAAAAAAAAAATAAAATATTATCAACAATAGAAGAAAGAGGAGGAAAGGAAGTTTACATTCATGCTATAGAATGAAAGGTAGAGGAAAGAAGTCGTACAAAATACATTGGGCAACAGAGCTAAGCCTCAAGACTATCGCCAAATGTAGAAGATACAAGCAATGGAGGAATTTAGATCAAAGCTACAACCAGGACAACAATAAAGAATGCTGCTGTTGGGAAAGACAGCGCGCCAACAAACCTGAAAGGTAATGTCCTTTTTTTTTGTTTTCTTTTCATAGCTATTTTTAATTAAAAATTTATTTATTGATGAATGTATCTAGGCACATATATAAATCGACAAGAAGCTAAGTTTGGTGTTGCACACCAAAATTAATATAAGTGGGAGAATGAAGGAATTCTGAAGTCTTTTCGAAAATGGAACTCACCAATATGTTATACAATGTCATTTCCAAACCAAAAAACAGTAATTCTCACACCATTCTCATAGCATAGCTATTCTGCCTCAAAGCAAAGACTTTAGTATATAAATACATATATATATAATTAATCTTTTTTGGTGTTTTATAAAAATTTCAAGTTTTCAGTTTCACCATTTTTATCATATTAATAACAAAAAAAAAAAAAAAAAAAGATTTTACACATGGTTACTCTGATGCATGAGAACCATTAGCAAGGTACTAAGTTTAGTGTAGGATGAATCCCCCAAAACACAAAAAGTTAGAGTACAAATAGGCCCACAAACATATATATTACATGCGTCATAGCTTAATCCGATTGTTTAAACTAAGAGGTGACAGTTAGGAAAGCAAAAGAAACACTAGTATCAAATAATCACTAACAGAGTACCATACAAACTTGCATAACACTCGAAAAATTATTAAATGCAAAATAAAAAAAAAAAAAAAAAAAAAAAAAAAAAAAAAAAAAAATGTAAAAAGAGAAAAACAGAGCAGAATGTAATGAAGTAGTGGAAAAGTTTAAGGAAGAAACAATGCGAGAAGAAAAACGGTAACCAAAAAAGTGATATAGTAGAGTAATATGTAGTCGATTATTAATAATGTACTGTATTAATAGTAAAAATTGATATATTATAACGAATAATACCCAATATGTGTCAAACTATCATAGTGGAGTATAGATTGTCTGCAATATCAATAAAATCAAGATTCTTCGTCATATATCGCGACACAGCCTATACTCTCGCACAAAACTTGTCTTGCCACTCAATAATCTTCAAAATGCATCACATGAAAGTTCTTAGAAAAAAGAAGGATTGAGGAATTAAAAAATTTTGAGCAAGCAACAAGATTTAGAGAAGTGGTGGTTCTGGTTGTGTAATTATATTTTGAGGTTGCAAGCTTATGAAAACTTGCATGGGAGCTCATAGGCGGAACATAGAGTTCAAAGAAGTGTTGTGAGATTCTCAAACATTTAATGATCCAAGGAAGCCAGCAAAAACAAAAACTAAAAGGTTTTTTTTTTTAAATACAAAAACAAATATAAGAGAGTACATGGCGCCCAAGGCTCTGCGTAACAGCATCATATTACCCTAGCAAGAAAAAGAAGCGAAA
>QBTX01003339.1:0-10308 GCA_003063285.2 Arachis monticola | reverse complement strand
GGTCACCTTGTGAAGATCTCAGTTAACGCAGATTGAATGGTTATGGGTTTTCGAAAATTAATAATCAAAATTAGAAAATAAAAAGGGATAGATACTTTTAAATCAATAGTGGGAATTTCAGATATGCGTGATGGAGAGATGCTAGAAAATCCCTTTCTTATTCTCACTTTCTTATTACGAATTTCATCCAATCCTTCTTATCCTTCTCCTGCAATGCTGTATGTAGGGCTACACCATCATCAATGGCTACTTTTTAATCCTTCTCGGGAAATGGTCCTATGCGATGTTTCACTGCACGGCTATCGTCCTGGAGGATCACCCTTGTTGATAGCTACATCCATCCTCTTTTATCAGTGAAAATGGCCAAATGATCTGTCACACACGGCTAATCATCATTGTCGTTCTCAATCAGGTTGAGTAGAATCCATTGATTCTTTTGGTTTGTCATCACGCACCAGCCTCAGGAGTTTGGAAGCTCGTCACAGTCATTCAATCACGACCAGAATCAAGACGGTAGACTTCGGATACCGGTCAACCGACCACGACAAGGTATAGCTTTCCGTTTTTCCCCCTTTTGATTTTTCTTTTTTTTCCCCCCCCAATTTTTTTTTTCCGCCCCTTTCCTCTTTTTTTTATCTTAGTTTTTATTTACCTTTTTATTTTTTTTTCTTTGTTTTTATTTTTTTTGTCCTCCCCGGGGATTTTTTTTTCTAAGGTTGTGCCCTGCCTTTTTTAAGTTCTCAAAGTTGGTTGCAACATCATATACAAGAACTCGATCCCTGATTCCCATTATAGTTACCAGAAGAATATGGTTAGATTGATATCTGCCTAGAGTAGACGGATGGTTGTCAATCACGCGGTTCATGTGAGAATGATGAGAGTGGTCACGATCATCACATTCATCAAAGTGTTGTGCAACGTATATCTTGGAATAAGAATAAAAGAGAATTGAATGAAAGTAATAGTAATGTATTGAAACTTGAGGTACAGCAGAGCTTCCACACCTTTAATCTATGGTGTGTAGAAACTCCACCGTTGAAAATACATAAGTGATGAAGGTTCAGGGATGGCCGATTGGCCAGCCTCCTGAATGATCAAAAGACCGAATGGTCAAAAGAATGACTAATACACTAGTAAAAAGTCTTATTTATACCTAACTAGCTACTAGGGTTTACATAAAAGTAATTGATGGCATAAATCCACTTCCGGGGCCACTTGGTGTATATTTGGGCTGGCTTGATCTATCCACGAGCTGAGGCTTTTCTTGGAGTTGAAGCCAAGTTATTAACGTGTTTTGGGCGTTCAACTCCGGATCAGAACGTGTTTCTGGCGTTTAACTCCAGACAGCACATGTATGGCGTTCAACGCCAAGTTACGTCATCAATTGTCGAATAAAGTATAGACTATTATATATTTGCTGGAAAAGCTATGGATTGTCTACTTTCCAACGCTGTTAAGGGCGCGCCATTTGGAGTTCGGTAGCTCCAGAAAATTCATTTTGAGTGCAGGGAGGTCAGATTCCAACAGCATCAGCAGTCCTTTTGTCAGCCTTTTCAGAGTTTTTTGTCAGGTCCTATTTCAGCCAGAAATTACCTGAAATCAAGAAAAACACAAAAATCATAGTAAGTCCAGAATGTGAATTTAACATAAAAACTAATGAAAACTCCTGAAAGTAGCTTGAACTTATTAAAAACTACCTAAAAAAATGCAAAAAGCGTATAAATTTATCGCTCATCAAAACACCAAACTTAAATTGTTGCTTGTCCAAGCAACTGAAATCAAATAGGATAAAAAGAAGAGAATATACTATAAATTCCAAAATATCAATGACATATTAATTCTAATTAGATAGGCGGGACTCTTAGCTTTTGCTTATGAACAGTTTTGGCATCTCACGTTTTCCTTTGAAGTTTAGATATGATTGGCTTCTCTAGGAACTTGAATTTCGGATAGTGTTATTGATTTCCTAGTTAAGCATGTTGATCTTTGAACACAGCTACTTTATGAGTCTTGGCCGTGGCCCTAAGAACTTTGTTTTCCAGTATTACACCGGATACATATGCACAAGACACATGAACTGGGTGAACCTTTTAGATTGTGACTCAGCTTTGCTAGAGTCCCAGTTAGTGGTGTCCAGAGCTCTTAAGCACACTCTTTTTCTTTGGATCACGACTTTAACCAACTAGTCTCAAAGTTTTCACTTGCCTTCATGACACAAGCACATGGTTAGGGACAGCTTGATTTAGCCGCTTAGGCTGGATTTTATTTCCTTGGGCCCTCCTATCACTTGATGCTCAAAGCTTGGATCCTTTTTCCAGTTGCCTTTTTGGTTTAAGGGCTATGGATTTTTTCTGCTTGCTTTTTCTTTTCTTCTAAAATTTTTTTTTCGAAGCCTTGTTCTTTCACTGCTTTTTTTTTTGCTTCATTCATTTATGATTTTTCAGATTATCAATAACATTTCTCTTTGTTCATCATTCTTTCAGAGCCAAAGTTTTTAACATTCATAAACAACAAGATAAGAATATGTACTGTTTAAGCATTATTCAGAAAAGAAAAAGTATTTGTCACCAACATCAATATAATTAATTAATTCAAGGATAAATTCGAAATTCATTATACTTCTTGTTTTTTGAATTAAAAACATTTTTATTTAAGAGAGTGAAGGATTAATGGAAATTATTCTTAAACTTTAAGACATAGTTACTAAACATTAATGATCATGAAGGTAAGAAACAAAACAAATGAACTAACATTTAAAAACCGAAAAAAAAAAGAAGATAAGAACAAGGAATGAATCCACCTTAGTGGCGTCTTCTTCTTGAAGGACCAACAATGTCCTTAAGCTCTTCTATGTCCGTCCTTGCCTTTGTGGCTCCCTCCCTCAATTGCTCTTTGATCTTCTTCTATTTCATGGAGAATGATGGAGTGCTCATGATGTTCCACCCTTAATTGTCCACATTGTAGCTCAAATCTTCAAGGGAAGTGTTGAGTTGTCCCAATAGTTGTTTGGGAGGAAAGCGCATCCCTTGAGGCATCCAGGATTTTCTTGATGATGAGCTTCTTGCATCTGCTTTGAGCAACCGTGAAGGGTCTCTCTTGCTTGCTCATCTTCTTCTTGGTGATGGGCTTATTCTCTTCTATGGGATGTCTCCTTTTATGAAACTTCCAGCTGAGTAACATAGATGCAAATAGGTGAGAAAAAGCTAGCCTTGCCATGGTGGAGGCTTGTCAGCTATCTTGTAGATTTCATTGGAGATGACCTCATGAACCTTTTTCATCTCCAATCATGATGCTATGAATATGATGGCCACCGAGTCAAGTAACTTCAGACCGGTTACTAGTGGGAATGAATGGAGCGTTGAATGAACTCCAACCATCCTCTAGCCACAAGCTTGAGAGTCACAGTCTTCTTAGTTAAACAGGCTTGCCTTTTGGAGTCTCTCTTCCATTGAGCTCCTTCCACAACTGTCCAGTTCATCCTTCGGAACCATATCCCATCCCGGATCTGATGAAATAGGATGAATTGAGACAGTATTTTGTAAATACATAATTATCTTGAATATATTAACCATTTCTTTACTTTCCGATAAACAATGCCAAAAAGCGTATAAATTATCCGCTCATCAGAGAACTTGATCCAATCTCTGATCAAAGTTGACTCTCCTAGTGTAAGGATGAGGATCTCCTTGGATTAGAGGCAAGTTGAATGCCAACTTCACACTTTTTGGGCTGAAATCTAAGATTCTCCTTCAGACCATGGTGCTCCATTTCCTTGGATTTGGGTTCACACTAGTGTCATGGTTTTTAGTAACCCATGCATTAGCATGGAACTCTTGCACCATGAGAATTCCAACATCATGAATGGGATTGGTTAGGACTTCCCAACCTTTTCTCTAGATCTTTCTTCGGATTTCTGGATACTCATTCCTTTTAAGATTGAAAGGGACTTCAATGATCACTTCCTTTTCTGCCACTACTTCATAGAAGTGGTCTTGGTGGGCTTTGGTGATGAATTTCTCCATTTCCAAAAATTTAGAGGAGGTGGCTACTACCTTTCCTTTTCTCTTTCTAGAGGGTTCTTCAACCTTGGGTGCCATGAATGGAAAGAAAAAACGCTATGCTTCTCCAACACCAAACTTAAAACTTTGCTTGTCCTCAAGCAAAAATAAGGAAAACAGAAGAATGTAGTACAAGAAGAAAATAGAGGAAGATAGAGAGAGAGAGGGTTCGGCCGTGGGGTGTTTTGTGGTGTATGAGGGGTGTGTGTATGAAGGGTGATGAAGAGGGGTATTTAGAAAATAGGGGTAGGTTAGGATTCGGTCATGGGTCGGGTTTTGGGTGGGAAATTTGATTTTAAATTAGGTGGGGGTAGGTGGGAGTTATAATGGTCATGGGGAAGTGATATGAATGTGAGTGGGTTAGGATTTATAGGGAAGTGTGTATGGGGAAGTGTGAAAGTAAGAAGGAATAAGTGGGGTAGGTGAAGATGCTGTGGGACCCACGGGTCCTGAGAGGCTAGGGATTCCAAATTCCCTACTTCTCTACATTGGTGTTTGAACGCCCAGCGGTTGCTCCCTGGCTGGCATTCAGCAGTGCTCCCCATTTGGGGCGTTGAACGCCAAGCAGGGATACCCTGACTGGCGTTCAACTTTAACACTCCATCCAGAGTGTTCTATTTTCACTGCTTAATAATTCTGTCTCTGCTCTAACTGCTGCATATGATATGAACCTATAAGTCAAAGAAAAATAAAATAAAAAAATGAAATTAATTAACTAAGGTTGGGTTGCCTCTCAACAAGTGCTCCTTTAACGTTACTAGCTTGATAATTAGCTCCTTACAGAGGTGAGTATGGGCTCAAATTTTTTCCCCTTACAATCAACTTTCTTCTTGTCTTCTCATGAATGAGCTCTACATGCTCTAGAGATAGGACATGACTCACTGTATGTAGTAAGACTGGATTCTTGGCGAAGACAACTCTCATGCTAGGTGAGAGGCCTTTAGTTAGAACTTTCTTGTCCCTCTAGCCTTTAGGTACTTTCTTCTTAGTACCTTTGTGCTTAGAGCTTATTGGTGGCTGCCCAACACAGAAAGAGAGGGTTGGAACACTAAGTGTTACACAATTATCTCTCTTTTAGAGGGAAAATTGGGATGAGGCATCTTGAACAAGATGTGATCCTTCCCTAGTTGTAGAGTCAGTTCACCCTTAGCCACATTAATGATAGCATTAGCAGTGGCTAGAAAAGGTCTTCCTAGGATGACAGAGTTATCCTCATCCTCTCCTATGTCCAAAACTATGAAGTTTGCAGGGATGTAGTGGGTTTCAACTTTCATCAAGACATCCTCTACTAAGCCATATGGCTTCTTCATTGTCTTGTCTGCCATCTCTAATGAGATGTTGGTAGCTTGTACCTCAAGGATTATGGTACATGAAATCGTGAACTCACACTTTTCTCACAACTCCGGGCAGCTGACCAGCAAGTGCATTGGGTCATCAAAGTAATACCTTACGTGAGTAAGGGTTGATCCCACGGAGATTCTTGGCTTGAAGCAAGCTATGTTCACCTTGTAAATCTCAGTTAGGTAGATTCAAATGGTTATGAGGTTTTAATAATTAAAAGATGAATAAGACATAAAATAAGATAGAGATACTTATGTAATTCATGAGTGGGAATTTCAGATAAGCATATGGAGATGCTTTGTTCCTTCTGAATCCCTGCTTTCCCACTGCTTTCATCCAATCACTGCATACTCCTTTCCATGGCAAGCTATATGTGGTAACCACCATTGTTAATGGTTACCATCCGCCTCTCAGTGAAAATGGTCCTCTACGGTTTTCCCGCATGCCTAATCATTGTCAGCTCTCGATGTGTTTGGATAAGATTGACGTTGGGATTTTTGCCAGTAAAGAATTCATAAAAACAGTCGCGTGTAGATATAGTCATAAACCGACAGAAATCCCTTCGTACAACGTTTTTGGTGTTTTCCACAATAATACACCAACCCCTTTAAAATTGATAACTGAGTATTTAACTTCGGGTCCGCTTCTCAAGGAATTGCAGGGAGGTATGTTCTTATAATTGGCTATGAAAATTCAGAGAAATTGAGGGTTTTTTAAGTAAGGTGCGAATATATTATATGATAAGATAAATAAAATAAAATAATAGCTGTAAAATAAACCTTTGGCAAGTAGTTAGAAACTGGGTCCTTTCCTAGTTATCCTTATCATTGTGATGAGAATTGGATTTTTCTCCCACTTTGTAAACCTCTAACTATGAAGGTAAGTATAAGTGGATGTAATTCCAATTTCCAATAAAACAATGAGTTTGATAACACTAGAGTCACCATTATTAACCAAAAGCCAAAAGGGGAAAAAACTAAATTCATATGAATAAACAAATATCCTCGGATTGGAATAATAAAAGGGACAACTATAAACTAAAATACCTCAAAATTCATAAAATAAAATTTTCATTCAACAGCCACATTGGGCAACATCAATCAAAACTAATAAAAAGCTTCAGAGTAATCAAAATAATAAAAGGAGTTTAAAATAGAAAAAGGAATATTGAACCTGATCGAGAGTCACTCTAGAAAAGCTAAGAGAAGTCTAAATCCTAATTTCTAAAAAACACTACCTAAATCCTAAAGGGAGAGAGATAACTCTCTTCCAAACTTTGATCTAATCATAGAAGTGAATTATGAGTTCTTGATAATGATATTGGATGCATTCCCCCCTATCTTTATAACCTCTAATCTGTGTTGTTTTCTGCGGCCGAGAACTGGTCAGAAAACAGCCCAAATTCGTCTAGTGCGAATTTAACTCGTCTGTGATTTTCGTCACTTGCGACCGCCCGCATGGAGCACAGGGTCGCGTCGCCTAGCGCCAGGCAACTATGGCATATATATACCATATCAAATTCGAAGACCCCAGACGTTAGCAATTATCAACGAAATACCGGACGCGGTGGTTGGACCTCTGTAGCTAACGTTATCGGCCGTTTGGATTGCAAAAAGGTGTCAGGCTGGACAGCTTAGCAGTTTCTCCAACTTCTTGTATTCCTTCCACTTTTGCATGCTTCCTTTCCATCCTCTGAGCCATTCCTACTTTAATCCTTCTTCAACACAAACAAAAAAAAAAAAAAAAAAAAAAAAACAATCTAAAAAGGAATATATTAATTAAATTAAGCAAAAAAAAAAAAAAAAAAATGAAAAATCAAAACGCAATAGTATGATAATAGTGATTGAAGATTGATAAAATCCACTCAATTAAGCACAGAGATAAACCACGTAAATGGACAACAACCACAACTTTAAACAAATAGATGATGTTCTCATGCTAGCTCAAAGAGACTATAATGATCAACGATAATTGATAAGGAAAGAATGTATAAAATGCCAACCTATTATAATGCAACATTAAACATGCTAATTTCTTACCTACTTGGTTAAAAATAAATAAGTTCCTAATAGACAAAATAATTCAAATTCCACTAATTCAATCATATAAATATTAAAGACAAGTAACACTGTAAGAAGATAGTCATGAAAGCAGGGTAACAAATATAAGACTGACCACTCACAGGAAGTGTATATGCACCTAATCTCTCAGTGTATTAAGGGTTAATCACTTCTATCTCTCTCTAATCACCACTTTCTAAACCTGTTCTTCATCTAACCAATCAACAATGTATTTAGCGATACCAATGCAAACATCATGAGGTCTTTTGTTAGAGTAATTGGGCCAAGGTAAAGGTAAGGGATATATATATAAGGCTAAGTGAAGCTAGTAAAAGTGAATCTGATAGTCCAAGATCTCACCTAACACATACATACTTTTAAAAATTTAAAATGCCTTTTACCTTATCTACCCAAATTGCTTCCACTCTTAATTTGTATTCACATGCTCAGTGTATCAGACTATCTGTTTGTGTGAATTTTTGTCCCATGTGCATTGATTCTTTATATTTGCATTTTGGGGTTAACTGTTGATTATTTTTTTTTCTTTTTTTTTTTTTCACTTGATTTTTGAACTAATAATTTTTTATTTTTTGAATTCTTTTTTTTTTTAAATTGGTAAGTTTATATTATTTTGATTTCACATGAGCATGCATCCCAAAATTTTAAGTACTTATTCAATTTAATTCCTACTTTTTTCATATCATCCATGTTCCCCATAAAATTCTCCACACTTAAATATACACGAGATATTCTATTCTTAAGCTAACAAGGATTCGAACTTGGGATTTCTTTATTTGTGTTGTTTTTCTTGCTTTAAGGCTAGTAATATGGTTATAAAAGACAAGAAGGGATTTTAATAAGCTCAAGGTGAGAGCTAACAAGTGTGATGTATAAGGGTAGGTCTATTTTGGGAAAGTGAGCTAAAGATAACAATGGCCTCAATCGATATGCAAGCATGTCAATATAGTTAAATATTGGACATATAGAGAATGACAAAATAAGATTACAATCAATAGGAAGTAACAACAGAATAAAAAATTCTTATGGTAAATAATGTAACCTGTAATTAAGCTCAAAGTCTCACAGGTTGTGTTTCTTTGCGTCAAAAACCATGTTCCAATTTACAACTTCAAACAACATTTAATACATAAACAATTTTCAATTTAAATTAGTTGAACATTTTAAAAATAGAAAAAATCTAAAAGAAATTGATTATATTTTATTTTTTTTTTTACCAGTATTAGCTAATACATAAAATCAAACAAATATGTGTGTATTTAAATAGTACTGCAATCCTGCGCATCAATTGATTCGAAACAAATAAAATAAAATATTGGTGTTGAGTCAAGAAGTACTAACCCATGGAGATCGGTATCGACCTCCCCACACTTAAAGATTGCACCGTCCTCGGTGCATGCTGAGATGTGCAGGTGGACGGGTTGCTCCAACTGACGCTTGTAGATGGAGGCGCCTTAGTTGGAAATCTCTTGGTTCCTTTCCTTGCTGGTGTCTTGTCAGTGGCCTTCTCTTTTCCTTTCTTGGTACCTATGCCTAAGGAAGAAGAAACGGAAGAGTGTGAAATATAGAAAACTAAGACCAGAAGGGAGGAAATTCCAAGTGATAAAGAATGCCAAAGGAAAGATGATAGTCCATCTACATGGTAGCTACAACATGTAGGGAAGACAACAATAAAGAGCAATTCAAAATAATTAGATGCAAGAGGGTAAAAACATGCAAATAATAGGCATGAGAGGCATAGCTCAAGCATCAAGTAATAAATGTGCCAAATTAAAGAGCCTGTGTAATGGTGACAATTGTGAATGATAATCCCAAATACATTGGGTGTGCAAGTTAAAATAGGGATGAAAATAATGTAATCCAAATGTATATGAGAGCCATAAGTAAATGTCAATTGTCAAATCTCTTCTCCGAGTAGCCATGTGCTCAAATAAAATAAGGCACTTATCCAAATAAAACTCCAACACCAATGAGAATAATGCAATGAATGAAATATGCAAATAAATGAAGTAAAATAAAATGAGAGGGAAAAAGGATGAGAAGAAAAAAGAAAGTGAGAAAGGAGAGAGAATGAAGAAATTAGGATTAGAAAAGAGAAGATAAGAAAATTGGCACTAATCTGGATAGGTTGTGTGACGCTAGCGACGCGGTCGCGTGGGTGACGCGGTCGCGTGGTGCGCGATAAGGTTGGGTGACGCGGACGCGTGGGGCACAAATAAGGTTAGGCGATGCGGACGCGTGGGGCACGCGATCGCGTGACTCGATTTGTGCTAGTGGCGCGAGTGCAGCCTCGCGGCCGCACAACTCTCTGTTCAAAACGTCAGTATTGCCAAAATCCAGGGTGACGCGGTCGCGTGGTCGACGCGATCGCGCGGGTGGCCTTATTTCCAATATGACGCGGACGCATGGATGACGCGTTCGCGTGGCAGGGTTTGTGCTGCTAGCACGGGTCCAGCCCAATTCCCGCTCAACTTTCGGCCATACACCCTTTTTACGCCGATTTCAGGTCACGCGGCCGCGTGGGTGATGCGGTCGCGTGGGAGGCTATTTTTCCAAATGACGCGGACGCATCATCAACGCGTTCGCATGGAGTTAATTTGTGCTAATAGCGCGCCTCCAGCCCTGCTCCTGCGTAACTCTCTATTCAATTTATTATTCTCTCATCTCCTTGCGACGTGGACGCGTCGCTGATGCGGTCGCGTCGCGTGCTCGCTTTTTTTTTAATCTAAAAAGATGCAGAATGCAGTGTTAATATGAATGTGATGCAAAACTCCAGGTTCAATATAATAAAATAAAATAAAACTCAAAAGCAAATAAAACTAAATAAAAAT
>QBTX01003338.1:0-10308 GCA_003063285.2 Arachis monticola | reverse complement strand
AACTATTGGGAGCAATCAACACCTCCCTAAGAGAATTGAGTTCCAACATGGGACAACTCAGGGTGGAACATCAAGAGCACTTCATCATTCATGCTTCATACAATTAGAGAAGATCAAAAAGCAATGGAGGGAGGAGCAACAAGACAAGGAAGAGACATTAGAAGAGCTCAAGGACATCATTGCTTCCTCAAGAAGGAAACGCCACCATCACTAAGGTGGATTTCATTCCTTGTTCTTGTTTCTTCTGTTTTTCGTTTCTATGTTATGTGCCTTTAATTTTTCTTTGGGTATTAATTTTGTTTTGGTTTTTTCCCTTTTTTTTTCATTACTCATAGGAAACATTAGTAGTTAGTAACTTGGTCTTAAAGTTATAAATGTCCTATGAATCCATCACCTCTCTTAAATGAAAAAATGTTTTTAATTCAAAAGAACAAGAAGAAGTACATGAGTTTCGAATTTATCCTGGAACTTAGTTTAATTATATTGATGTGGGTGACAATGCTTCTTGTTTTCTGAAATTATGCTTGAAACAGTGCATAATGTTCTTTTTGAAGTTGTTGTTTAAGAATGTTAAGATATGTTGGCCTCTTGAAAGAATGATGACTAGGCAGACATGTTATTTATAATCTGAAAAATCATAAAAAAATGATTCTTGAAGCAAGAAAAAGCCAGCAAAAGAACAAAGCTTGCATAAAAAAAAAAATATATAGGCGAAAAAAAAAAAAATATAGAAAAGAAAAAAAAAGGGAAAAGCAAGCAGAAAAAAGCCAAAGCTCTTAAAAAACCAAAAGGGCAAGATCAAAAAGCCAATAACCCTTAAAAAAAAAACCAAAAGGACAAAGGGCAAATAAAAAGGATCCCAAAGGCTTTGAGCATCAGTGGATAGGAGGGCCTAAAGGAATAAATCCTGGTCTAAGCGAACTCTAACCAAGCTGTACCCTAACCATGTGCTTGTGGCATGTAGGTGTCAAGTGAAAACTTTGAGACTGAGCGGTTAAAGTCAAGGTCCAAAGCAAAAATAAAGGAAGTGTGCTTAAGAACCCTGACACCTCTAATTTGGGGACTTTAGCAAAAGCTAAGTCACAATCTTAAAAGGTTCACCCAATTATGTGTCTGTGGCATTTATATACCCGGTGGTAATACTGAAAACAAAGTGCTTAGGGCCACGGCCAAGACTCATAAACCAGAAAGCTGCGTTCAAGAATCAACATACTGAACTACTGAACTAGGAGAGTCAATAAAACCATTGAAATTCTGGAAGTTCCTAATAGCATGCCAATCATTCTAAACTTCAGACAGGATAAAGTGAGATGCCAAAAACTTATTTAAAAAAATATTTAAGAGGCAAAAAGCCATAAGTCCCGCTCATATGATTTAAGCTCTGTTTCATTGATTGTTTGGAAATTTATAGTATATCTCTTCTTTTCTATTCCTATTGATTTTCATGATTCTTGGGGACAAAGCAACAATTTAAAGTTTGTGTTGTTGATGAGCGGATAATTTTATACGCTTTTGTGAACAATAGTTTTTAAGTGTGTTTTTAAAGTAGGGATCTAGTTACTTTTAGGGATGTTTTCATTAGTTTTTATGTTTTATATCACATTTCTGGACTTTACTATGAGTATTGTGTGTTTTCTATGATTTCCAGGTATTTCTGGCTGAAATTGAGGGATTGAGCAAAAAATCAGCATTTCAGAGTTGGAAAAAGGACTGCTTGGCATGCTGTTGGATTCGAACCTCCCTGCACTCAAAATGGATTTTCTGGAAGCTACAGAACTCAAAATGACGCGCTTCAAATTTCGTTAGAAAGTAGACATCCAGGGCTTTCCAGCAATGTTATAATAGTCTATACTTTTTTTTTGTTGTTTGATGCTTTTGAACGCCAAAACTGGCCTTCAACGCGGTCCTGCCCAATTCTGGCTTCTAGCGCCAGAAAAGGATTCCAAAACCAGAGTTGAACGCCCAAAAAGGAGTCCAAAACTGGCATTCAACCCAGAAAGGCACTCTACACGTGAAACACTCAAGCTCAGCCCAAGCACACACCAAGTGGGACCCGGAAGTGGATTTATGCATCAAATTACTTACTTCTGTGTAAACCCTTAGTAGCTAGTCTAGTTCATATAAATAGGACATTTCACTATTGTATTATATAGACATCCTGGATCCTAGATTGTATTATTGATCTTGTGATACATTTTGGGGCTGGCCATTCGGCCATGCCTGGACCTTTCACTTATTTATTTTTCAACGGTTTAGAGTTTCTACACTCCATAGATTAAGGTGTGAGCTCTGCTTGTTCCTCAACAAAGATTTAATGCACAAAATACTCATGTTTTCATATTCAATTTCATCTTGTTATCGCTTCTAAATATTCATTCGTACTTCAATCTGAATGGGATGAACGTGACAATCATAATCATCATTCCCTATGAACGCAAATGCAAATGACAACCACTTCCGTTCTACCTATAACTGAATGAGATAATACATACTTAGAATCTCACTAACAGAAATCTTACAGTGGACAAGTAAATAAGCATAATGATGCGGAAGCGAATCAAAGAGAAAATCCAGGATGGTCTAAAACCTTGGTCATGTAGAATATATTATCGGAGTAGGAATTCAAAATGGAAATGAAATGACTTGTGACGATGCATACCAAACCGCGATTGCAGGGAATGCGTAGTGACAACGCAAAAGGATAGTAAATCCTATATTCCAGCCATGATCGACCGAGACCGACAGTGATGAATAGCCGTGCTCTTGACAAGGCCTGCCATGCGAATTGACCATAAATCCAAAAATTCACTGAAGCATAGAATAGAAGCCATTAGAACAAAGAGGGTAAATGCCCAACATAAACGAATAGCCGTATGCCGTGACAGCCAGGCGCCTGGATCATTTTCCGAGAAGAAATGACCCAAATGTAGCCTTATGTGACAAATGGTTGATGTATCACATAAAAGCCAGCCATGGAAAGGAGTAAGACTGACTGGATGAAAATAGCAGGAAAGCATAGGTTCAGTGAGGACAACGAAAGCATCTCCATCGCCTATCTGGAAATTCTCACCAATGAATTACATAAGTATTTCTATCCCTATTTTATTATATCATTTTCGAAACACCATTATCATTATTATTACAACCTCCATAAACGTGCGAGCGAGATTTGCAAGGGGTGACCTCCATAAGCTTGCTCCACATTTAAAAACGAACCACATCTAAACCATCCAAGAACCCAAAAGAACAAACACCGGGGGATTCAACCCTTACTCACGTTAAGGTATTACTTGGAACGAACCCAGACACTTGCTGGTTAGTTACACGGAGTGGTGAACCATGGTCTTGGCATCATGATTGTTGGGCGCCAGTTTCGCAGGGAAGAAAGAGCATGAATTTTACGATAATTAAAGAGATGTAATCACGATCCCGAACGTCACCTAATTGGGCCTCCATGTCTTCTCGCAAAATAACATGTAGAGTATGTCTTTTCTTAAAGTTCCCGATGGGATTGTACTGATTGGCCTGGACTCCCTTAGTCTTTAAATAGTGTGTCTCTTGTGAATGACGTGGACGCTTGATTTTTGTGTAGAGCTAAGGAAACATCATAGGTATTTTTATAGTAATAACAGAGGTAAGCAGTGCCCGCGAGATAGTGGATATGAAGCTTGTCAGCTACCCGAGTACATCTAAAGAGGAGGGTTTGTTTGCCTTACCTTCAGAGAATTGAGAGGAGACATACAACACCTTGGCTTTATGCCTATGAATATTCTAGCCTGTTGAACATTATTTTTCCTTTTCACTACTTCTGGTATCCGTACTTGTTGTGGTCATGTAACATTGCCCTATCCCAGCTTCATCCGAATTCCTAGGGTATTATCCCAAAAATCATTCAGCTGCTTTGCCAAGAGTTAGGCGTAACACCTTCTCAAACTCTTTTCCTTTATCTTTTTGTTTCTGCCAAGCCTGGAGGTCTCTTCAAAAAAGAATGCTTCCTGGGTTTCTTTCGGGTCTGCCCCAGGGTCATTAAAGTTTTTTGCCATTGTGATGATGATCTTTTAAGGACTTTAAGAATTATTTCTTTAGAGTCCGTGCTGTTGAGGGGGTCCGCCCCTTTTTCTTTTGATTGAGAAGGTGGACCAGCCTGCTTTTCCTCTTTAGAGTGGCCAAGAAGAATGTGAGAGTGTCTCTCTATACATGGGAGATGCTTGACGAGGTCAAGCAGGCCTTTGTAATTGTTCTTGATGATCTATGGGGGGAACCACCCCATCTTGATACAAAAGAGACTTTTGAGTGATCCATCTTGGTTTCGAACTGCTTTGCGGTACTGTATTGACTTGTTTTCCTATCACATTACTTTTTAGTTTTGCTTGCTTCTTTATATATTGAGATATGTAACCCATATTAAATTACTGTGGTTGATCTGTATCCTCAGAGATGTTCAATAAGAACAATATTCCATGAAGAGATTCAAAAAAGAACGAAAGAAAAAGGCTTGCAGTTGTCATCTCCAAAATATATCTCGGCCAAAGCAAGGTGGCGGGAGAGGATCTTCTCAAAGTTCCGGTGGAAGCCTCCCGTAATGCTTTAGATTCTCCTGACCGAGGAGGTCATCCCCACTCCCTCGAAGTATCGTCGAGTGACCACTTCCACGACTTTTCCGCCTCTTTCTGTGCTTGATATAGAAAAAGCCTACCCAACAAAAAAAACAAAAAACAATTGCGCCTTTCAAACACGTGTGCCCAAACACTCCTGACTTTAGATGCAAGGTGAGTTCTAGCTAGCACCAACAGATCGGTCCTATGTAGCTCTCCCGATGGATGATGTTTCGCTCCTTCGCCATTTAATGATTTTACATATCGTCGGAAGAGAGCGTCAAGATGGCCCCAGTAGAGGGCTGCCATGTATCGGACTGCTCAAAATCTTCCTCTCCATACCACCAAAGCCTTCATGGAGGAGGCCAAACAAGAGTTTGATCGGATGACGGGCTTGAAGGAGGAGCTTGAGGTGAAAATAGCCAAACTGGAGAAGGAGCTGGAGGGGGAAGGCCAGCTCTCTTGCCCTAGCGGATTCTGTGAGATTGGCCGAGGACACTGTGTTGAGGCATAAAGATAGTTATGCTACATCTATCGGAGGCTGATATCGTCTGAGGGAGGAAGTTGCAGTCTGCCCCATGTTGATTATTCCGAGCTCCAAGGTCACCCTTGTCCACCGGGCAGCTGTAAAATGCTGCTTATGACCTAATTTAACGGAACAGGTTCAAAGTTTCTCGCTCCTTGCAGTTGATCTTTTACTCTCTTAACTTGGACAACATTGTTGAAGGGATGTAAGATTGTCTCACACGAAATATTGAACCAAGATAAGAATATGAGGTTGGAAACCTACCCTCAATAAAGCTGTGCACTATGCTGCTAACGAGTGTCGACCTCTCAAATATATACCTAAACCTGAGCACAGGGGATGCTTCGTCCTAGAAAGATCCTGTATATGTACAATTACTGAAAAATAAGGGCGACAAGGATAAAACAGGTGGAAATGCAGTGCCTTCTCCAAGGCCGCCCCTCCTCAACCTCAAACTGATGCTGCCGAGAAGTCTTCTAATTTTAGGCCATGAATTTTCCTGGATATTGTTAGAGGATAAGCCCGACTTTTGGGCTTTTAAACTCTTTATTTTGTAGTCTTGAATATTTTTGCCTGCACTTCGTTGCACTACATCCTCAGGCTGCTTGGTTTGCATACCTTCTTTATTTATTTTGAACAAACACAACAACTTATTTAAGTATTTGGGGTGAAAGGTGACATCCTCCCTATAATATTGTATAAAACTATATCATGCTTGATTCTGCACTTGTCTTCCGGCCACCTTTCTGCGGTTCAACGTAGAGTAATGACGGAAAGCACTTGAACCTGCATCGGCCTCTTTGGATTGCTATGTACTTATTGCTTGTAGCTTGGATCCTTGATGGTCGTGGATATGTGGATCCAACTTGTATTTCGGTTTTCTCACTCTTGTGTTTATTTCTAGCAATCCCTAACTGATTTCTTTACGTTGGTTTCCCCCTTTCTGTTTATTTTGTGAGTTCCCTCTTTTATGGACCTTTGTTAGGTCTATTTCAAGGATTACTTTCAACTTGCGTTTGTTGTAGCCCTAAGAGACCCGAAATTCTTTGACTGTCGGTTCCTTTTTCCAAGTTATTAATATTCTGTAATCCTGGCTTTCTATATGCGACCCAAGTGTACAGTCTTCTTTCAAGGTAATTATTTTATAAACTTGTTTGTTGTAGGAGACCAACTTCTTTGCGTTGTCTATTACAAGTATTTTTTAATCCTTCTTTCTTATAGACCCTTGTCAGTCATCTTTTACAAGGGATATACTATATGAACTTGTTTTGCTATGTTGTATGAAAACCAGAATCTTCTTCATGTCTGATCTCTCTAAAGTTAGTTTTAATCCTCTTTCTTGGACACTTGTCAGGTCTCTTTCAGGGACAGATTACTTTACAACTTTAATGTTTGGGTCATCGCACTTGTCATGTTGGCCTTCTAAGTTATTTTGTGAATCCTCTTCTTTGGACCTTGTTCAGGTCTCTTTCAGGGAAACATTACTTTTATAACTATATTTTGGGGCCGACTTTGTCATGTGGGGCCCTTCTAAGTTACTTAATGCCTATATCCTCTTCTTGTGACCTTGATTCAGGTACTCTTTCAGGAGATACTTCTATAGACAAATGTCAATTTATAGGGCCACATTGTCATGTCGGGCCCTTTCTGTTATTTTTTTCAATTTTTTTTTTTTTTTTTTTTTTTTTTTAATTTTATTTTTTCTATGGTTACTTTTGATAACTTTTTGTTTTGGGCCGACTTCGGCATGTCGGGCCCTTCTAAGTGAAAGTAATCCTCTTTAATAGGTCGCCCATATTTTGGCCTAGACTCTCTTTCCATGGATAAAAGTCCCATTTACTTATAACTTGGTTGACTTGCGGTCCGACTTTCTTAATGTCGGCCAGTCTTAAAGTTATTATTTAGCAAGTTCACACTAAGACCTACTGATTCAAGGTTCTTTGGCACCGGATTCACGGTTTCGATTAACTTAAACTTTCCAATGATATATACTGCTTTACATCGTATGATATATGATAGAAGAGAACAACAAGACAAACCGATATTGATAGAATGACGATTTCATCGTTATTATTGGAACCTCGACTTTAATGAACATCGCCGCTCTTGCTCTCTATTGAGTTTTTATCGTGAATCGATGGTGTGAATCTATTTTTTCACTTTCTGCTGATATGTTGCTTTATAATTGGATGATGAATGCTTTAGATTAATGTGTCATCTCGCAGCCCTAAAAATTTTGTAAATATCTAAATAACATATAGAAATAATAAAAAAAAAAAAAAAAAAAAATATAGTATTACAATAACAGGGAAGTATTTTCAATTCCACGTTTATACAGTCGCCGATTAAATGTCTGCAACATTCCCAAACTTGGTGTGGCTCATTAAAAAACCTTTTTCAGGAAAAAGAGTTCACTCACACACTATGATGAGATCCTTACCTTCTTAGCTATAAAGTAACCTTCTTAGGTTGCGTAGGCGATGACATCTCTGGGGACTAAGACATCTCGCTTACAACATCGAAGTAATCGGACAGTCTGACTTAGCTAGACCGCTTCCCAAGATACCTCTAAAACTCGAGGTGGAGTCACTCTCCAGTTAGCATATTGACCCAGCTTTCCTTCGCCGAGGTATTATAGTAAGTGAGTGTCTCCCACCTATATCAGTTTCAGATTAGGATGAGATCGAATTCTCAGCGAAGCCTGCTATAAAGCAGCAAACCTACAGCGTTTGATATATGATCGAACCATTCGAAACAGTATGGCTTCAGTGCTTCTTCGCCTAGAGTCTGAGCTTGATTCTTGGATTTCTGGAAATAGGTTGAGCTCTTCCCTTTGCAGTACTCGAAGTTTGGCTTCCTCATTGTAATGAACGAATCTGGGCGACCCTTCCTCGATACTCTATTGGGATCATTGCTTCGGTGGTCCGTGATGAGTATGCTAATCGGAAGGGTGATTCCTTTGTGGTGGAATGTGGCGTCGTTCGATATGCCCATAGGACCTGTGGAAGTTCTTCAGCCCAAGCTCCCTTTGCGTCTTGTAATCTTCGTTTTAACCCGGCCAATATGACTTTGTTGGCAGCTTCGGCCTGTCCATTGGCTTGAGGATGTTCGACGGAGGTGAACTGGTGCTTTATGTTCAAGTCGGCTACTAGTTTTCAGAAGCCTGCATCTATGAATTGAGTGCCATTGTCTGTGGTGATGGCGTATGGGACCCCGAACTTTGTGACAATGTTTCTATATAGGAATTTTCGACTTCTTTGAGCAGTGGCGTAGGCTAGGGGTTCTGCCTCAATCCATTTTGTGAAATAGTATACTCCGACTATGAGGAATTTGACTTGTCCTGATCCCTGGGGAAAGGGTCCGAGAAGATCGAGTCCCCATTTTGCAAATGGCCAAGGCGAAGTTACGATGATGAGCTCTTCTGGCGGGGCGATGTGAAAGTTGGCATGTTTCTGGCATGGGGGACATGTCTTTACAAATTCTGTAGCTTCTTTTTGTAGAGTTGGCCAGTAAAATCCCGCCCGGAGTATCTTTTTGGTGAGAGCTTGTGCCCCAAGATGATTGCCACAAATGCCGCTGTGTACTTCCTCTAAAACTTCTCTTGTGTTAGAGGTCGGCACACATTTTAACAATGGTATTGAAATCCCTCTTTTGTATAGGGTGTTGTTTATGATGGTGTAGTACTGTGACTCTCGCTTTAATCTTTTTGCCTCCTTTTCATCTGTGGGGAGTGTTTCTGTTTTGAGATAATTAATTATGGGGTTCATCCATCCTTGATTCTGACCTGTTATGGCTAGGACTTTTTCCGCTTCCGAGATTGATGGGTCTTGTAGCATTTCCTGGATGAGGCTTCTATTGTTGCCCCCTGGTTTGGTGCTGGCTAGCTTTGAGAGTGCATCAGCTTGGCCATTTTGTTCGCGGGGTATGTGGCAGATCTTATATTCCCTGAGTTGTCCGAGCTGTTCCTTGGTTTTATCCAAATACTTTTTCATGGTGGGATCTTTGGCTTGGTAGCTCTCTGTTTTTTGTGAGGTGACTACTTGTGAATCACTAAAGATGTTGAGTTTTTGAGCTCTAACCTCCTTAGCCAGCTTCAAACTAGCTAGTAACGCTTCATATTCCGCCTGGTTGTTTGATGCCGGGAACCCAAATTTGAGGGAAAGCTCAACCTGGGTTCCTTGGTTGCTTTCTATTATCACACCTGCACTGCTTCCAGTCTTATTCGAGGACCCGTCCACGTAGAGATTCCATTTTGTGGGGGTTTCAAGGGTATCTGTAAATTCTGCAATGAAGTCGGCCAAGTACTGCGATTTGATGGCTGTCCGCGCTTCATATTGGAGGTCGAACTCGGATAAATCGACTGCCCATTATAAAATTCTTCCTGCTAAATCTGTTTTCTGCAATATCCCTTTTATGGGCTAGTCAGTTCGAACCTTAATGGTGTGTGCCTGGAAGTTTGGGCGAAGTCGTTGAGATGTCAGTATAAGAGCATAGGCAAACTTTTTTATTTTTTGGTAGTTCAACTCGGATCCCTGCAGCGCTTTACTAATGAAGTATACAGGTTGTTGCTCTTTGTCGTCCTCTCGAACTAGTGCTGAGGCTACTGCCCGACTTCCTACCGCAAGGTACAATACAAGTGGTTCTTCCTTTCGTGGTCGAGTTAGGATAGGTGGTCGCCCCAGGAAACTTTTGAAATCTTGGAAGGCTTGCTCGCATTCCATTGTCCATTCGAAGTTCTTTCCTTTCCTTAGAGTGGTATAGAAAGGAAGGGATCTTATTGTTGATCCCGCTAGGAACCTGGACAAGGCTGCCAACCTCCCGTTGAGTTGTTGTACTTCTTTGACACAGGTTGGGCTCTTCATATTGAGTGTGGCCTGGCATTTATCCAGATTTGCCTCAATTCCTCTTTGTGTGAGCATAAAACCTAAGAACTTGCCTGCTTCTACTGTAAAAGTGCATTTTGCAGGATTGAGGCGCATGTCATGCTTCCTTATGGTGTCGAACACTTGGGCTAGGTCGGACAATAATGTCTCTTCACTTTGTGTCTTTATTAACATGTCGTCCATGTAGACTTCCATGATTTTTCCGATATGATCTGAAAAGACTTTATTCATTAGCCTTTGATACGTAGCTCCCATATTCTTGAGACCGAAAGGCATTACAATGTAGCAGTAATTTGCTTTTGGC
>QBTX01003335.1:0-10318 GCA_003063285.2 Arachis monticola | reverse complement strand
GTGTTTTGACGATGTTTAATGGGTTGGGTGTCAATTAAAAATATCAATTACTCAAATTAAAATATATAAATAATTTTCATTATTTACAAATTACTAAAAGTATATTTTTAATTTATGTAAAATATTTTCATAATAAAAATATATATATAAATCTGAATTTAATTGAACTCAAATAGTTATAAAATTAATTTAATTACTTATAATAAAATAATTTTTAAAATAAGAAATTTTAATTTATGAAATGAATTATAACTTATTTATATTTATATTTTTAAAATTGTCGGTCGTTAGCATTGGGGTCTATATCTCAAATGTTTTGGTTCTAATTCCCTTTGTTATTAGTATCATTTGTGGCCAAATGCTATTGTGTAGATGATAAAAAATTTATACACATGAAGAATTGAGTCATTGAGATATTGAAATAGGATTGGAGCTTATTTTCATAATGGGATGATCTACATTGATGAACAAATTATTATTGTTGGGTCCATTATCTCGATTTGTTATAATAAATATCTTGGAGACATAAATAAAAATGTAAAGTTATTGCCTCATTTTAATTTTAATTAGAGCCGGTTTGAGTAAACAATTTAATTAAATTTAAAAAAAAACAAAACATAAGAATTTATATTAAAAGTAATTTTTTAATCACAAAAGTATTTATTTAAAAAATAAAAAAATTTATTATAGGAGAATTTATTTTTTTAACTTCTCCATAAGCACTTAAATGACTTTTTAAAAAGTCACATGTTAATTTTAAAAATTATACCAAACATTAATATTATAACGTTTTATAAATTAAAAGTAAAAAAAAATTACTTATAAACTTATCCAAATTAGCTTTAATTTAGTAGTTTTGGTCAAGATTTAATGAAGTTTTTTTGTGTGTTGGATTAAGCACTAATTGTTATTGAATATTTGGACTAGACTTGAGGATAAATTTTCTGTGTTAGTTTAATTTTTTATTGACATGTTTGTTGGAAATTTTTTTCTAAATTAATGAAACTAAATATTTACTAAAATATAAAAATTGTAGAGTAATTACTAATTTAAATTCATGTTACACATCTTGGATATTGTGCCTAAAAAACCATAAAACAAAATTCCGGTGACTCAATACCTGGATAAGGAACAATGCTTGAATACAAATAACATGGTTGCACTTGAAATATATAAAAACTGTATATATGTACGCATTTCAGGTACTTAGTACCTGGAATATGTGAAAAACATCATCTAGGTGACTCTGTCACTCGGATACGCATAAAGATGTATTTAGGTGGCCCAGTACCTTAGATACGTGTATATATATTTAGGTGTCTTAGTACCGTAGATATCTACTGCAAAATAAAAAAATCCCTTATAAAGGGTTTTTGGTTCACATCACACTACACCAATTCCGCTAATCTCTAATTCTCCTCTCTTTATATTCTGTACACATGGCTAGTCAATTTTTTTGTGGTAATTTACCCGAATGGGATAATAATAAGTGGTGAAGATGAAATGATATTTAAGTGCAATTCACCTGTGATGTTGCGCACTTGCCACCTTGATTCATTAGACGCGCTAAAGAATCTCATATTAAGCAACATGGGTGCAGTAGGTTCGAAAGAGGTTGGAAAAGTTGCATATAGATTTTTATCAGCCCTTTTAAATGGAGGGTTTCGAAACAGGACATTTTGGGTCGAAGCTGATCAGCATGTGATGATAATGTTTGACATACATGCAAGGTTAATGCTGCAGCATGTGATGGAGTGGTATGCGGCGTGGTTCATTATCTTCGATCCCGCATGCACCTCCAGTAACACCAATACTGATTCACTTTTGTTGAACCTTGCAACCGTGTCGAAGAAGACTTGAGTGATTCTGATTCAGATTACATGCTGACACTGGATCATCTAATGAGAGTCAGTCCTCCGACGAGTTTGTGTTAGAGACTTCATCTAGTAGTGGTGCTCGGGTCTTTCTTCCTCCACTATTGGCCATTCCATGGTTGTCAGAGGTTCCTAGCCACTATTACATTTTTAACTTGGATGCAATGCAACTAGATGATCATTTCAACCTAATGAAGGGGAGGATTACAACACGAATGGCAGCGTGAAATTTCGGGTCGGTCATAGGTTCAAGAGTAAAGATGTTGTTCTCATGGCAGTCAAAAACTATAGCATTCGAAGGAATCCAAAATATAAAGTGTTGGAGTCAGATAGACTTAAATACCATTATCGATGCAAACAATTCTCTGCTGGGTGTCCATGGAGCCTTCACATAATATTTTGATAGAATTTGAACTATTGGTAATTGTCTTGTATTGCTTTTTAAAGTCATTAACAAGTAAATATTGATTATGTCGTTTTATATAGGATGAGATTTGAGGTTACTTTTGTAGGGCAGTGTATAGATTTGCGAGGCCACATACCTATTTAGCACCAACCTATTGAAGGATGCAAAATTATGTTCAGTTCTTAATATTGCACATGGTGAGGAACAAAAATAGTAAATAAACATTACTTGTAGCAACTTAGTTTTTGGCAAAATAAATTTTTTTCGAAAGTTCAGTGAAGCAGGCACCTCTATTGCATAGGCACCGCATCATCAAGCACCTCTACTGCATCATCAAGTACCTCGCCATGTCGTCAGTACTAAACTAGCATAAAACTACGTTTTCAAGCCACTTTGGGTTGGAATTTCAAAAATTTGAGTGACACAGTTAGACTCCGTGTAGCGATCCAATTTCAAATACGCAAAAAAAATATAATAATATTTTAAGAAAATAATATTTTATTAATGAGCGGATAATTTATACGCTTTTTGGCATTGTTTTTAGTATGTTTTTAGTAGAATCTAGTTACTTTTAGGGATGTTTTCATTAGTTTTTATGTGTTAAATTCACATTTRTGGACTTTACTATGAGTTTGTGTGTTTTTCTGTGATTTCAGGTATTTTCTGGCTGAAATTGAGGGACTTGAGCAAAAATCAGATTCAGAGGTTGAAGAAGGATTGCTGATGCTGTTGGATTCTGACCTCCCTACACTCAAAGTAGATTTTCTGGAGCTACAGAACTCAAAATGGCACGCTTCCAATTGCGTTGGAAAGTAGACATCCAGAGCTTTCCAGAAATATATAATAGTCCATACTTTGGCGAAGTTTAGAGGACGTAAATGGGCATTGAACGCTAGTTCTACGCTGCTATATGGAGTTAAACGCCAGAAACAAGTCACAAACCAGAGTTGAACGCCAGAAACACGTTACAACCTGGCGTTCAACTCCAGAAAGAGCCTCTGCACGTGTAACACTCAAGCTCAGCCCAAGCACACACCAAGTGGGCCCCGGAAGTGGATTTATGCATCAATTACTTACTTCTGTAAACCCTAGTAACTAGGTTTAGTATAAATAGACCTTTTACTATTGTATTAGACATCCTGGATTGTATTTTGATCCTGTGATCACGTTTTGGGGCTGGCCTCTCGGCCATTGCCTGGACCTTTTCACTTTATGTATTTTTAACGGTAGAGTTTCTACACTCCATAGTAAGGTGTGGAGCTCTTTTCCTCTGAATAATGCAAAGTAATTTTTCCATTCAATTCACTTATTCCGCTTCTAAGATATCATTCGCACTTCAACATGAATTGAGAATGAACCGTGACAATCATTCATCATTCCCCCACGAACGCGTGGCTGACAACCACTTCCGTTCTACCTTAGATTGAATGAGTATCTCTTGGATCTCTAATCAGAATCTTCGTGGTATTAGTAGATTTGATGGCGGCATTCATGAGAGTCCTGGAAAAGTCTAAACCTTGTCTGTGGTATTTCGAGTAGGATTCGGGATTGAGATGACTGTGAGTAAACTTCAAACTCGCGAGGCTGGGCGTAAGGACAGACGCTAAAGAGGAGGTGAATCCTATTCCGTATGTATCAGAACCTCAGATGATTAGCCGTGCTGTGACAGAAGCATTTGGAAACCATTTTCACAAGAGGGTAGGATGCATCCATTGACAACGGTGATGCTCCAGATGATTAGCCATGCAGTGACAGCGCATCGGACATTTTCCAGAGAGGATCAAAGTAGCCATTGAAATGGTGATGTCCTACATAAAGCGCCATGAAAGGAGTAGGATTGATTGGATGGAAGACAGAGGAAAAGCAGAAGTTTTAGAGGGATGAAAGCATCTCTATACCTTTATTCTGAAATTCTCACCAGTGATATACATAAGTATTTCTATCTTTATTTCTGTTAATAAGTATTATTTTCGAAAACTCCATAATCAATTATTATCCGCCTGACTGAGATTTACAAGGTGCCATAGCTTGCTTCATACCAACAATCTCCGTGGGATCGACCCTTACTCACTAAGGTTATTACTTGGACGACCAGTGGACTTGCTGGGTTAGTTGTATCGAAGTTGTGATGAAAAACGATTTATTAAGACTGTGCGTACAGAGTTTCTAGCGCCATTGCCTTAAGATTCACAATTCGTGCACTAAGGTTTTGTGGCGCCGTTGTTGCGAGGATTTGCGTTCGAGTTTCTGGACAACTGACGGGTTTCATCTTTGTTGCTCAGAGACATTAGTAAATTTTCTTTTGTTTTATTTTCAAAAATTATTTTCTCATTTTGTTTTCAAAAAATAAAATTTTTAAAATAAAAATTTTTCAAAAATATATTTTTTTTTCAGGATTTTTTAAGAATTGAAGTTCCTAGTGTTTCATGAAGCTATGTTGAAGCCTGGCTGCTTGTAAAGCCATGTCTAATCTTTTGGATAGGGAATGTCAGTGCGTGTCATGTTCTGAGTTACATACTAAAGCTTGGCTGGCTATATAAGCCTGCCTGACCCTTGATTGGAGCTTTAAAGAGACTAAAGAGCATTAAATCTGAATTCATATTAAAAATGGATTCCAGTGGGGTAATATCCTATTCTTTTCCTTTTCATATATTTTGAAAAACCAAAAAAAAAAAAAAAAATCATAAAATCAATAAAAATAAAAAATATTTTGTTTTTGTTTTCTTTTTTTTTTTAGTCAATTTTTTAAGTTTTGGTGTCAATTGTTCTCTTTTTTTTTTTTCATTTTCGAAAATTTAGGTCATTCATGCATTGGCGATTCCATCATAGATTCTTCAATTTGTGTAGTTCTTGATAAAGCCCTTCTTAGATTGATCTGCTCCATATTTCTACGTGTTTTGTGTATGATATATTGGTGTGTTTCATATGCACCTCCTGAGATGTACCATAGTAGTCTAAAATCATAAAGATGATGCGTAAGTTTTGGTGTTTGATTTTTCTTTTGCCTTAATTTTTTTTTTTTTTTTTTTTATTTTCAAAAATATTTATGTATCTTTGATTCAATCATGCACTTCATAAGTGTTCTTGGTGTCATGCTTGACATTTCATAGCATTCCTTGCATGCAGTCATTATGGATCTAAAAAAAAAACAATCATTCTATTCAATGAGTCGTTAAAATTCTCTTATTCATTAATCCAATTAAAATTAATCAAAAATATTACCGCCATTAACAAAAATATCTAAAAACTTTCAAAATCTTTTTCCTTCAAAATTTTTAAAATTTTTTTTTTTATTTTTATTTATTATTTCAATTTAGAACTTTTCAAATTTTTAAAATTTTGTTTTTCAATCAAACAAATGTTCTCTTTAATTTAAAACTTATTTTATTTCAAAACTTTTTTTTATTTTTTTTTTTTTTTTATCAAATCTTTTTCAACCAATAAATTTATTAAAATATTCTTTTTATTGTTAAATTTAAAAAAAAAAAAAAAAAAATCTTTATCTATTAAAATATTATAAAATTTAATTCAAAAATAACATTATTAATGTTTTTTTTTTTTTTTTGTAATTCAAAAATTATTTCAAGTTTTTATGTTAAAAAAAATTATAGAAAAATATCAAACTTTGAAGTTCTTATGAATCATCCATTTTGGTATTTCTTGTGTAATCAAACGTCTATTAATGTGTGATTTTAGAGAGAAAATCTTTATCAAAACTAATTTCTTTTAATATATCATTATAATCAAAAATATCTTTCATATATCATTTATATCTTTTTCTAAAAATTGATTTCAAACATATCTTTTTATTCCTATCTTGTTTTTCTTTTCAAAATTGATT
Source organism: Arachis monticola (assembly GCA_003063285.2). Classification (NCBI taxonomy): domain Eukaryota; kingdom Viridiplantae; phylum Streptophyta; class Magnoliopsida; order Fabales; family Fabaceae; genus Arachis; species Arachis monticola. The sequence continues at coordinate 4,197 of QBTX01003335.1, read as the reverse complement.
TTCAATTTGTATCAAACTAACTAACTAATTTATTTTTTGTTTCTTATCTTATTACAAAACTACCTAATAACTCTCTGCTCTCTCGTAATTTCAAAAATATCTCCCCTCTTTTTCAAAATTTCTTTTAATTAATACACATTAGTTAATTAAATTTGATTTTTATAATATTTTGGGAAAAAAAAATTACTAATTTAAAAACATTCAAAATCAACTAATCTTTTTCAAAAATCATCGTTTTTTTTTTTTTTTTTTTTTTTTTTCATTTTCACTACTCAAATTCATTCTAACAAAACCTTTATCTCCATCCGCTTATTTAATACAAAACAAAAAAAAAAAAAAAATACCTAATCTCCACTCAACCCTCTTTATCCGGTGTACGAATCTATTTCTTCTTCTTTTCCTACTACCTACATCACAGGAACCTCTATAACTATGGTAAAAAGGACCCATATTATTGTATTAATTTTCGTTCCTTTTTCATATGGAGCAGGAGCACAGGCAAAATATATTCTTTTATATGGAAACAGATTCCAGAAACCTGAAAGGGGAACTTCTGGAAGAGGAAACATAAAAGTAAGCTAAATTTACAACAATCCAGCAAGTTAGCTTTCAGAAATTTCGAACCAGGAAAGAGGAGATGCAGCCGAAATAATAAAATGAAGGAGGATGCTTGGTGACTTATACTCACCCTAAATTCCTAATTTACATAGAAAAAGAAGTATCTCCATTCCCTACCATTTGGACACAGACAAGATTTTGAGCTGAAACCTCAAGCTAGTTCTCTGATGCACAGAACTGCAAGTTTCATGACTTTCCCATTGAAGAACCTTTTACAGTTCTTAGAGCTGAATTCTGCAGGAATATCGCTGAATACTGTATACAGACTAATGGGTAGAATAAGATCCCTGGAATACACGTGAAAGGCTCATGTTTGTTTCCTTTTCCGCTGTGAGAGACAGTTAGTCTAAGGTATTGGTTGGGACTGACTCAAACCCAAAGGAATAGCCCTGATCTCTTGGGATAACTGAGTAAATGGTTGTCTTAGGCCCAACTTCTTTCTTCCTCAAAAAGCCTGAGTAATGCTTAGATTAGTATATCTACCCACCCTCTTCTAGAATACCCTATGATTGTACACCATATCCCCAGCTGTTTCCCACTACCAGAATCTAGAAAAAACTGGTGAATCCTCTTCTAGATGGGCGTGGCGAGATAGTTACCTGGAGCACACTATACGGTAAGGCACTGAGTATCCAATAGAACAGTATCCGGGAACCTTCGTTGTCAGCTTATTCTCAAACACTTCCAGTTGAAAACACATTAGTACATAATCTCACCTGATTAGATCTAGAGCCTTTTCTAAAACAATCCTGGATATTTCTACCGTGACATTTCGAATCAAGGTTCATAATATGGTCTAGTGATTTATGAGTACAATTTAAACAGATGAAATGTCCATTTTAGTTAGACCAACCCTCAGGATCCTTCTGCAGGTGGATCCATTCACCTCAACTGTCCAAAGTGTGTATTCAACCAACTGACCTAAGAGCGCAGAGCAACTCCAAGAAATATCATACACCTCTCACAAATGGATCTAGCGTCTTACTAACCATCTCAACTGGTTCTCTGTACAACTTCTGAGAGGAATGACTCCTTGTACTCCGGTGCTGCACAGTACATGGGACCCGGTTCCCTCTCAGAAGAAAGAGTTCTTGAAATTGATTCATCGTCAGCTGAATTGTTTCCTCGAGTATGGCATAACTCCGCCAGGAATTAGCTGACATGTCAGGGTTAAAAAAATAATGAGCTCAGCAAGGATCGGATCACTTAATTTGTCTCTAAATTTTAATACAGTGTGAGTCTGGGTTAGGTGATGGTTAATTGCTGTTCAAGCTGTATCCCAATCTCTTATATTGCGTACTCAAAGTATAAACAATAGTGCTTTTAATCTTATTTCTAGTATTATATGAACCGATATTGCTTGTACAGGTTACAACTGACTAATTTTTTTTTCTTTTTTTAATTAAAGATTTTTTTTTTTTAATTATTATTAAATTATTCCAAATTAAATTAATAGCAGAAGGATTCATATTATTATGAAACCAAATTAAAGGGTTTGTCTTCTACGTAGTGGCAATGTGAAGAATTAGAGTGGCCTAAGATGGCTTCATAGATCAATTAAATGAAAAAATATTTTTTTTTTCATTATGAATCACTGCCATGCCTCTTTTGCCTGTGAATGAGTATCATGATGATGTTGAACGAATCCATCCACCTAAATATATACTCATGCATTGTGGAAGGATCCAACAATAAAAAGCACAACTAAAAAACAAAAGACTATACTTAACTTTTCAAAGAGAATGGAAGAAGTATGATTAATTTTCTTTATAAGAAAAAAAAAAATTTAAAATGAATAGTAATATAAACCTGTGAATTTAAATAGCTAAGCAACATTAAAATGTTGTACCATTAATTCATAATTTTATTCCTAATATTCTAATAAACCAATTACTAAATTTTTAAATAAAAAAAAAAAAAAATACTATATATTTATATATATTTCGTGTCAACAAAAATGATTTAATTATTTCAAAAAAAAAAAAAAAAAAAAAAAAAAAAATATAAAATAGTCTAATTTATACGGAACCATTTTAAATCATAATCAAAGGCCACAAATTACAATGAATAAAAAAAAAAAAAAAAAAAAAAAAAAAAAAAAAATTAAGTAATTAAATTTTTTTATTTAAACCAAAAAAAAAAAAAAAAAAAAAAAAAAAACTAAGAGAAAAGAAATTAAAAGGATCACTGAATAATTAAATCCAACTACTTATAAACTAGTATATTTCTCTACTATATCCAATGACTAATAGAAATTATAAAATAATAGTGTAGATATTATAATTAATAAATCTTTCTTCTCTAAAAAGTGAATGTCTTTTCTATTTCTCAATATAAAAAAAAAAAATATATTTACACCAAAATAAGGAAAGATCCGAACCTGTTAAGGGAAAGAATTATCATCATGTTCTTCTTTTATTTTTGAGGACATTAAGTGTATTTAACTAAATTCCCATGATGGATAGGTCTCAATTTTCGGTTTACGGATCCTCATTCATAACTTTGATATTGATCTATATATTAATGAGTCTTTCCTTTATCTGTAAGAGTATTCTCCATAAATTACGGACATCTGAAGGTGTATTATAGTCTCATCTTATGAGAACCCATAGAGATTTTCTCATGTAAAACTCTTTCTCCTTAATAAATATGTCTCTAAAATTCATGATGTGGCAATCGCTGCAATATGATTTTAGAATATTTTCCTTCTCATCTGATATATGATATGATATAAGAGAAGGTATTATTACTTAAAGAAGATGTCCAAATAATTCAGTTACCCTATTGTTAAGTATTCTCATTGTGATTTGCCCTATAATAATATCAATGAAGAATCATTTGCATAAATTTATTATCCGTATGTGTAAAATTTAAATTTCAAAATTTTTTTTTTTTTTTTTATTTTATATATCATATTATAGTTTTTAACATTGTAAAAGAATAGTAAAAATGGTTAACCTCTTCGTTAGATTTCAAACCAAGAGATTATTATAAGCTTAAGTGCACTCATGGTGATCAATTTAAATCGATCTCGCACTGCTTTTTTGACTCTCCAGAATTGATAACAAATTATGATTCATGGAAGAATGTACTATAGGTATATAATACTCCATTTTGTTCTACTCATTAGCGCAATATTCTACTGTTTTTTGAAATTATAGTCTGTAGACTTGTGACCTTGGTATACGAGTGTGAGATTTATAAATAACAACTCATCATAGTACTCTCCCTCCATGCTCCTACATACCACATGTCATCTGTAATATGAGAATACTTTTAGGTTGAAATTGTGTCTCTAGATTCGGGTCTTAATCATGTTTGGATGCCACAGCCCAATTCTTATTGATCCACCACTCCGAGACTCCCCTATAATTAAAGTCCATATGACAGGACTGCATTGCGGCAAAGAAAAAACAACAGAGAATCTATTAGACAAAAATAATCCTACTCGATTAAGCTTTCTGTGCAAGTAATCGGGGATAAACACTTTGAAAGATCAATGCTTATGTAAGAGAATTGTAACTGCGCTTCCAAATGCATAGTATAGCGTTTGGTGAAGGCCTTTACATCCCTGCTGAG
>QBTX01003334.1:0-10321 GCA_003063285.2 Arachis monticola | reverse complement strand
GGATAAAGCAGCACTAAACAGCAAAATCAACCCATATGAACTCACTAAAATCAAATCAGCACCAATCAGCACTAAAATCAAACGATAGCAAGCGAAAATGGCAATCAGCAGCAATATAAAAAGTTAGCATAATAAGGCCATCATCATCATTTCTCAATCAAAACAAGGCATGAAATCAGCCATTAACAAGGATAAAGCAGCACTAAACAGCAAAATCAACCCATATGAACTCACTAAAATCAAATCAGCACCAATCAGCACTAAAATCAAACGATAGCAAGCGAAAATGGCAATCAGCAGCAATATAAAAAGTTAGCATAATAAGGCCATCATCATCATTTCTCAATCAAAACAAGGCATGAAATCAGCCATTAACAAGGATAAAGCAGCACTAAACAGCAAAATCAACCCATATGAACTCACTAAAATCAAATCAGCACCAATCAGCACTAAAATCAAACGATAGCAAGCGAAAATGGCAATCAGCAGCAATATAAAAAGTTAGCATAATAAGGCCATCATCATCATTTCTCAATCAAAACAAGGCATGAAATCAGCCATTAACAAGGATAAAGCAGCACTAAACAGCAAAATCAACCCATATGAACTCACTAAAATCAAATCAGCACCAATCAGCACTAAAATCAAACGATAGCAAGCGAAAATGGCAATCAGCAGCAATATAAAAAGTTAGCATAATAAGGCCATCATCATCATTTCTCAATCAAAACAAGGCATGAAATCAGCCATTAACAAGGATAAAGCAGCACTAAACAGCAAAATCAACCCATATGAACTCACTAAAATCAAATCAGCACCAATCAGCACTAAAATCAAACGATAGCAAGCGAAAATGGCAATCAGCAGCAATATAAAAAGTTAGCATAATAAGGCCATCATCATCATTTCTCAATCAAAACAAGGCATGAAATCAGCCATTAACAAGGATAAAGCAGCACTAAACAGCAAAATCAACCCATATGAACTCACTAAAATCAAATCAGCACCAATCAGCACTAAAATCAAACGATAGCAAGCGAAAATGGCAATCAGCAGCAATATAAAAAGTTAGCATAATAAGGCCATCATCATCATTTCTCAATCAAAACAAGGCATGAAATCAGCCATTAACAAGGATAAAGCAGCACTAAACAGCAAAATCAACCCATATGAACTCACTAAAATCAAATCAGCACCAATCAGCACTAAAATCAAACGATAGCAAGCGAAAATGGCAATCAGCAGCAATATAAAAAGTTAGCATAATAAGGCCATCATCATCATTTCTCAATCAAAACAAGGCATGAAATCAGCCATTAACAAGGATAAAGCAGCACTAAACAGCAAAATCAACCCATATGAACTCACTAAAATCAAATCAGCACCAATCAGCACTAAAATCAAACGATAGCAAGCGAAAATGGCAATCAGCAGCAATATAAAAAGTTAGCATAATAAGGCCATCATCATCATTTCTCAATCAAAACAAGGCATGAAATCAGCCATTAACAAGGATAAAGCAGCACTAAACAGCAAAATCAACCCATATGAACTCACTAAAATCAAATCAGCACCAATCAGCACTAAAATCAAACGATAGCAAGCGAAAATGGCAATCAGCAGCAATATAAAAAGTTAGCATAATAAGGCCATCATCATCATTTCTCAATCAAAACAAGGCATGAAATCAGCCATTAACAAGGATAAAGCAGCACTAAACAGCAAAATCAACCCATATGAACTCACTAAAATCAAATCAGCACCAATCAGCACTAAAATCAAACGATAGCAAGCGAAAATGGCAATCAGCAGCAATATAAAAAGTTAGCATAATAAGGCCATCATCATCATTTCTCAATCAAAACAAGGCATGAAATCAGCCATTAACAAGGATAAAGCAGCACTAAACAGCAAAATCAACCCATATGAACTCACTAAAATCAAATCAGCACCAATCAGCACTAAAATCAAACGATAGCAAGCGAAAATGGCAATCAGCAGCAATATAAAAAGTTAGCATAATAAGGCCATCATCATCATTTCTCAATCAAAACAAGGCATGAAATCAGCCATTAACAAGGATAAAGCAGCACTAAACAGCAAAATCAACCCATATGAACTCACTAAAATCAAATCAGCACCAATCAGCACTAAAATCAAACGATAGCAAGCGAAAATGGCAATCAGCAGCAATATAAAAAGTTAGCATAATAAGGCCATCATCATCATTTCTCAATCAAAACAAGGCATGAAATCAGCCATTAACAAGGATAAAGCAGCACTAAACAGCAAAATCAACCCATATGAACTCACTAAAATCAAATCAGCACCAATCAGCACTAAAATCAAACGATAGCAAGCGAAAATGGCAATCAGCAGCAATATAAAAAGTTAGCATAATAAGGCCATCATCATCATTTCTCAATCAAAACAAGGCATGAAATCAGCCATTAACAAGGATAAAGCAGCACTAAACAGCAAAATCAACCCATATGAACTCACTAAAATCAAATCAGCACCAATCAGCACTAAAATCAAACGATAGCAAGCGAAAATGGCAATCAGCAGCAATATAAAAAGTTAGCATAATAAGGCCATCATCATCATTTCTCAATCAAAACAAGGCATGAAATCAGCCATTAACAAGGATAAAGCAGCACTAAACAGCAAAATCAACCCATATGAACTCACTAAAATCAAATCAGCACCAATCAGCACTAAAATCAAACGATAGCAAGCGAAAATGGCAATCAGCAGCAATATAAAAAGTTAGCATAATAAGGCCATCATCATCATTTCTCAATCAAAACAAGGCATGAAATCAGCCATTAACAAGGATAAAGCAGCACTAAACAGCAAAATCAACCCATATGAACTCACTAAAATCAAATCAGCACCAATCAGCACTAAAATCAAACGATAGCAAGCGAAAATGGCAATCAGCAGCAATATAAAAAGTTAGCATAATAAGGCCATCATCATCATTTCTCAATCAAAACAAGGCATGAAATCAGCCATTAACAAGGATAAAGCAGCACTAAACAGCAAAATCAACCCATATGAACTCACTAAAATCAAATCAGCACCAATCAGCACTAAAATCAAACGATAGCAAGCGAAAATGGCAATCAGCAGCAATATAAAAAGTTAGCATAATAAGGCCATCATCATCATTTCTCAATCAAAACAAGGCATGAAATCAGCCATTAACAAGGATAAAGCAGCACTAAACAGCAAAATCAACCCATATGAACTCACTAAAATCAAATCAGCACCAATCAGCACTAAAATCAAACGATAGCAAGCGAAAATGGCAATCAGCAGCAATATAAAAAGTTAGCATAATAAGGCCATCATCATCATTTCTCAATCAAAACAAGGCATGAAATCAGCCATTAACAAGGATAAAGCAGCACTAAACAGCAAAATCAACCCATATGAACTCACTAAAATCAAATCAGCACCAATCAGCACTAAAATCAAACGATAGCAAGCGAAAATGGCAATCAGCAGCAATATAAAAAGTTAGCATAATAAGGCCATCATCATCATTTCTCAATCAAAACAAGGCATGAAATCAGCCATTAACAAGGATAAAGCAGCACTAAACAGCAAAATCAACCCATATGAACTCACTAAAATCAAATCAGCACCAATCAGCACTAAAATCAAACGATAGCAAGCGAAAATGGCAATCAGCAGCAATATAAAAAGTTAGCATAATAAGGCCATCATCATCATTTCTCAATCAAAACAAGGCATGAAATCAGCCATTAACAAGGATAAAGCAGCACTAAACAGCAAAATCAACCCATATGAACTCACTAAAATCAAATCAGCACCAATCAGCACTAAAATCAAACGATAGCAAGCGAAAATGGCAATCAGCAGCAATATAAAAAGTTAGCATAATAAGGCCATCATCATCATTTCTCAATCAAAACAAGGCATGAAATCAGCCATTAACAAGGATAAAGCAGCACTAAACAGCAAAATCAACCCATATGAACTCACTAAAATCAAATCAGCACCAATCAGCACTAAAATCAAACGATAGCAAGCGAAAATGGCAATCAGCAGCAATATAAAAAGTTAGCATAATAAGGCCATCATCATCATTTCTCAATCAAAACAAGGCATGAAATCAGCCATTAACAAGGATAAAGCAGCACTAAACAGCAAAATCAACCCATATGAACTCACTAAAATCAAATCAGCACCAATCAGCACTAAAATCAAACGATAGCAAGCGAAAATGGCAATCAGCAGCAATATAAAAAGTTAGCATAATAAGGCCATCATCATCATTTCTCAATCAAAACAAGGCATGAAATCAGCCATTAACAAGGATAAAGCAGCACTAAACAGCAAAATCAACCCATATGAACTCACTAAAATCAAATCAGCACCAATCAGCACTAAAATCAAACGATAGCAAGCGAAAATGGCAATCAGCAGCAATATAAAAAGTTAGCATAATAAGGCCATCATCATCATTTCTCAATCAAAACAAGGCATGAAATCAGCCATTAACAAGGATAAAGCAGCACTAAACAGCAAAATCAACCCATATGAACTCACTAAAATCAAATCAGCACCAATCAGCACTAAAATCAAACGATAGCAAGCGAAAATGGCAATCAGCAGCAATATAAAAAGTTAGCATAATAAGGCCATCATCATCATTTCTCAATCAAAACAAGGCATGAAATCAGCCATTAACAAGGATAAAGCAGCACTAAACAGCAAAATCAACCCATATGAACTCACTAAAATCAAATCAGCACCAATCAGCACTAAAATCAAACGATAGCAAGCGAAAATGGCAATCAGCAGCAATATAAAAAGTTAGCATAATAAGGCCATCATCATCATTTCTCAATCAAAACAAGGCATGAAATCAGCCATTAACAAGGATAAAGCAGCACTAAACAGCAAAATCAACCCATATGAACTCACTAAAATCAAATCAGCACCAATCAGCACTAAAATCAAACGATAGCAAGCGAAAATGGCAATCAGCAGCAATATAAAAAGTTAGCATAATAAGGCCATCATCATCATTTCTCAATCAAAACAAGGCATGAAATCAGCCATTAACAAGGATAAAGCAGCACTAAACAGCAAAATCAACCCATATGAACTCACTAAAATCAAATCAGCACCAATCAGCACTAAAATCAAACGATAGCAAGCGAAAATGGCAATCAGCAGCAATATAAAAAGTTAGCATAATAAGGCCATCATCATCATTTCTCAATCAAAACAAGGCATGAAATCAGCCATTAACAAGGATAAAGCAGCACTAAACAGCAAAATCAACCCATATGAACTCACTAAAATCAAATCAGCACCAATCAGCACTAAAATCAAACGATAGCAAGCGAAAATGGCAATCAGCAGCAATATAAAAAGTTAGCATAATAAGGCCATCATCATCATTTCTCAATCAAAACAAGGCATGAAATCAGCCATTAACAAGGATAAAGCAGCACTAAACAGCAAAATCAACCCATATGAACTCACTAAAATCAAATCAGCACCAATCAGCACTAAAATCAAACGATAGCAAGCGAAAATGGCAATCAGCAGCAATATAAAAAGTTAGCATAATAAGGCCATCATCATCATTTCTCAATCAAAACAAGGCATGAAATCAGCCATTAACAAGGATAAAGCAGCACTAAACAGCAAAATCAACCCATATGAACTCACTAAAATCAAATCAGCACCAATCAGCACTAAAATCAAACGATAGCAAGCGAAAATGGCAATCAGCAGCAATATAAAAAGTTAGCATAATAAGGCCATCATCATCATTTCTCAATCAAAACAAGGCATGAAATCAGCCATTAACAAGGATAAAGCAGCACTAAACAGCAAAATCAACCCATATGAACTCACTAAAATCAAATCAGCACCAATCAGCACTAAAATCAAACGATAGCAAGCGAAAATGGCAATCAGCAGCAATATAAAAAGTTAGCATAATAAGGCCATCATCATCATTTCTCAATCAAAACAAGGCATGAAATCAGCCATTAACAAGGATAAAGCAGCACTAAACAGCAAAATCAACCCATATGAACTCACTAAAATCAAATCAGCACCAATCAGCACTAAAATCAAACGATAGCAAGCGAAAATGGCAATCAGCAGCAATATAAAAAGTTAGCATAATAAGGCCATCATCATCATTTCTCAATCAAAACAAGGCATGAAATCAGCCATTAACAAGGATAAAGCAGCACTAAACAGCAAAATCAACCCATATGAACTCACTAAAATCAAATCAGCACCAATCAGCACTAAAATCAAACGATAGCAAGCGAAAATGGCAATCAGCAGCAATATAAAAAGTTAGCATAATAAGGCCATCATCATCATTTCTCAATCAAAACAAGGCATGAAATCAGCCATTAACAAGGATAAAGCAGCACTAAACAGCAAAATCAACCCATATGAACTCACTAAAATCAAATCAGCACCAATCAGCACTAAAATCAAACGATAGCAAGCGAAAATGGCAATCAGCAGCAATATAAAAAGTTAGCATAATAAGGCCATCATCATCATTTCTCAATCAAAACAAGGCATGAAATCAGCCATTAACAAGGATAAAGCAGCACTAAACAGCAAAATCAACCCATATGAACTCACTAAAATCAAATCAGCACCAATCAGCACTAAAATCAAACGATAGCAAGCGAAAATGGCAATCAGCAGCAATATAAAAAGTTAGCATAATAAGGCCATCATCATCATTTCTCAATCAAAACAAGGCATGAAATCAGCCATTAACAAGGATAAAGCAGCACTAAACAGCAAAATCAACCCATATGAACTCACTAAAATCAAATCAGCACCAATCAGCACTAAAATCAAACGATAGCAAGCGAAAATGGCAATCAGCAGCAATATAAAAAGTTAGCATAATAAGGCCATCATCATCATTTCTCAATCAAAACAAGGCATGAAATCAGCCATTAACAAGGATAAAGCAGCACTAAACAGCAAAATCAACCCATATGAACTCACTAAAATCAAATCAGCACCAATCAGCACTAAAATCAAACGATAGCAAGCGAAAATGGCAATCAGCAGCAATATAAAAAGTTAGCATAATAAGGCCATCATCATCATTTCTCAATCAAAACAAGGCATGAAATCAGCCATTAACAAGGATAAAGCAGCACTAAACAGCAAAATCAACCCATATGAACTCACTAAAATCAAATCAGCACCAATCAGCACTAAAATCAAACGATAGCAAGCGAAAATGGCAATCAGCAGCAATATAAAAAGTTAGCATAATAAGGCCATCATCATCATTTCTCAATCAAAACAAGGCATGAAATCAGCCATTAACAAGGATAAAGCAGCACTAAACAGCAAAATCAACCCATATGAACTCACTAAAATCAAATCAGCACCAATCAGCACTAAAATCAAACGATAGCAAGCGAAAATGGCAATCAGCAGCAATATAAAAAGTTAGCATAATAAGGCCATCATCATCATTTCTCAATCAAAACAAGGCATGAAATCAGCCATTAACAAGGATAAAGCAGCACTAAACAGCAAAATCAACCCATATGAACTCACTAAAATCAAATCAGCACCAATCAGCACTAAAATCAAACGATAGCAAGCGAAAATGGCAATCAGCAGCAATATAAAAAGTTAGCATAATAAGGCCATCATCATCATTTCTCAATCAAAACAAGGCATGAAATCAGCCATTAACAAGGATAAAGCAGCACTAAACAGCAAAATCAACCCATATGAACTCACTAAAATCAAATCAGCACCAATCAGCACTAAAATCAAACGATAGCAAGCGAAAATGGCAATCAGCAGCAATATAAAAAGTTAGCATAATAAGGCCATCATCATCATTTCTCAATCAAAACAAGGCATGAAATCAGCCATTAACAAGGATAAAGCAGCACTAAACAGCAAAATCAACCCATATGAACTCACTAAAATCAAATCAGCACCAATCAGCACTAAAATCAAACGATAGCAAGCGAAAATGGCAATCAGCAGCAATATAAAAAGTTAGCATAATAAGGCCATCATCATCATTTCTCAATCAAAACAAGGCATGAAATCAGCCATTAACAAGGATAAAGCAGCACTAAACAGCAAAATCAACCCATATGAACTCACTAAAATCAAATCAGCACCAATCAGCACTAAAATCAAACGATAGCAAGCGAAAATGGCAATCAGCAGCAATATAAAAAGTTAGCATAATAAGGCCATCATCATCATTTCTCAATCAAAACAAGGCATGAAATCAGCCATTAACAAGGATAAAGCAGCACTAAACAGCAAAATCAACCCATATGAACTCACTAAAATCAAATCAGCACCAATCAGCACTAAAATCAAACGATAGCAAGCGAAAATGGCAATCAGCAGCAATATAAAAAGTTAGCATAATAAGGCCATCATCATCATTTCTCAATCAAAACAAGGCATGAAATCAGCCATTAACAAGGATAAAGCAGCACTAAACAGCAAAATCAACCCATATGAACTCACTAAAATCAAATCAGCACCAATCAGCACTAAAATCAAACGATAGCAAGCGAAAATGGCAATCAGCAGCAATATAAAAAGTTAGCATAATAAGGCCATCATCATCATTTCTCAATCAAAACAAGGCATGAAATCAGCCATTAACAAGGATAAAACAGCACTATACAATTTGAAACCGTTCATTCCAGGCATCAGCAGCAACCAAAAAGTTCAACCTAAATCCACTACAAATCAGATATAACTTTCTAACCAATCATGAGACTAACAATTTGTATCTAACAAAATATGCAAAGAAGCTTAAGCAATCAATTAATCAGTAAATATTCTTAACAATTAAATGTTCAAACAAATTTAAAAAGATAATATACTAAATGATTTACCTGTAGTGTAGCTAAATGTCTAAGGTAGTCGCAGCTACAGAGAGACCCACTATTTGATTCCCTTTTTCTGGTTTTAAAGAGATAAACTAAAACAACAACAAAGAATAAAAATATAAGTAATTTATAACCAGATTTTTTAACAAAAAATTCACTTTTAAAACTAGTTTTTAGAAATCTTATTTTCAAAAGTGATATGTAACTGATAAATCAAACAGTACCCAACTAGCCAAAATTGGGTTAAAAAATTAAACAAAAACCATAGCTAAGCTCCTAACACAACAATAGTGGACTTGTACCAAAGGCCAAACTGCTTTAAATGTCGGACCAGTAATCTAGTTGTGTTCTGAAAAAAATATCCTCGTATATTAAAAATTTGCTATTGATTGAATTAATTGATTAACACCTCTAAGTAACACCTTTAAAATTTATCTCATAAAATGTATGTGAATTTAGGCAGTTTGTTTAATAGATTTCTCCACCGATTTTTGAGACAAGAGGAAGAAGTAAAAAGTGAGTAAGTTAAAGGAAGAAATAAAATATTTTACAAAAGCGGGCAAAAGGATAATTACCAAGTCAAGAGAAGAAAGTTCTAATTAAAGACTCAATAGAGGAAAATGACTAAGCAATAGCATATTCAGCTTTATACGTTGCTATGTTGGAAACCCTGTTTTATTGCTCAACTGTGCAAAGCAACACATTCATTAACCATTGCATTTTCTTCTTCGCTTCCTTCACATTTATATTTATAATTCCTGTTAAGATCCCACTGTTTCCAGAAACTTATGCCCCATTGTTCAGTATTTGTTTACATTGCCCCAACAAAGAAAAGGACTTTATTTTCATACTATATTCTTCACTTATAAATTATTAATGAATTATTATTATTATATCATACATGTGTATAAGAAAAATTTAGAATATTCCAAAGGGAATGGGAGATTGCTAATAACGTTGAATTAACTTATTAACTTATTTGAATTATTATGAAAATCATCAAGTGCGATAAAAAAAAATAGGTTTGCTATTTGTAACACCCTACCATACAGAGTCTTATGCTTAAGTCATAATTCAAGGATGGCAAGGTATTACGACCTCAAAAATTAAAAATTTAGTACGTATAGTAGTATGAATGATTGATTATAACAAGGAGCCTTTGTAGAAAAAGGGGTCAACAAAAATCGCAACTCACAAGCGCAACACTCTGATCGATAACGTAACGAACAAGGATAAACCAACGCGAGATCATATATATACAAAGGAGTGTCAAAAACAGTAATATCAAGACTCAAGATCCAGCTGCGAAGATAACCGGTCTGAGCATAGCAATATATACATATGATAAAAATAAGGAAAACCCCAAAGGAAACCCAAAGGGACACAAAAACATAAAACCT